>CM038711.1:46401213-46413713 GCA_021613375.1 Megaleporinus macrocephalus
GATGGATGGATGGATCAAAGGAAGGAAACGGAAGATGAATAAATGGGTGGGAGCTTATGTGGATGGATGGTGGGCCAGTGGGCTACATGTTTCAGTGGAATACAGGACTACGCGTCTGAGCTCGCTGAAGGCAGTGACAGAGCGGTAGGGAAACTGACGTGTCCAGGCTCCGCCCACTAACGTGCTCTGTAGTGGAACTCCTGTTGAGCCTAATGAGAAGCTGAGGCTCAGACTGATAGCTGCGTCTGGTTAATGTATAGATACACGCGGGAGTCTCTGTAGTTTCCATTCTGCTTAGTTTCAATTACCTACAACAACACAGCTCAGCAGCCAGCGTCTCACACCGGAGGACCACTCCTGTCTTCTGTCATCAATCAGTAACCCGCGTTCCTCCCAGTCCCCCCCACTCGGTGTGATTATGTGTATTTATCATGAGTGTGTAATTTCTAGTGTTTCTCTTTGTCAGTGTGTAAACTGTCCTCTGAGGAGTGAATGAAGTGTTTGTGTGTTTTGTTGATGATGTAATTGTAAATAAGTCACACATTATTTACACACAAACACATCAATTTTAAAAACACTAGAAAATTAATATTTATATTTTTTTGCTGTTGAACTTTACTATCTATCTATATTTACACCTCTATCTATCTATCTATCTATCTATCTATCTATCTTTACATTGGTCTATCTATCTATCTATCTATCTATCTATCTATCTATCTATCTATCTATCTTTACATTGGTCTATCTATCTATCTATCTATCTATCTATCTATCAAGCAAGTCATGTATCTATTATGAATGAATAAAGACTCACCAGTCCAGCTGTTCGGGCTTCACACTGGCCACACACTTTGCCCTTGAGTCTGGGTTTCCTGCTGTGCCCTGGGTCTCTGGGTGGGGGTCCAGGCACTTTCTCAGATGGTCTATGAACTTCTGCATTAGAGTACACACACACACACACACACACACACACAAACAAACAAACACACACACACACACGTGATTGAATCAGTTATTTACATATTTGCTTCTTTAGTGTCACACTAGAGCTACGAGGCTAATGTAGCTAATAAGTAATAAAAACTAATACCCCACCAATTACCAGGGTGCTAACTGCATCCCCATCATTTACTGTTATAGATCTGATCCTGAGGTTTCTCAGACTCCCTGTTATATATATAAACATCAACTAATATATAAAAGTAGTAATAAGGATAGTTACAGTATTAGTCCATTTAAAACTAAAATTTGTACAATATAATTCATAGCCAAAGGTATGTGGACATGGCAAGTAATTACTGAGTTTAGATGTTTTATCCATACTCAGGGAGTGGTGTAAAGCTCCACCACTGGACTCTGGAGTGGTGTAAAGCTCCACCACTGGACTCTGGAGTGGTGTAAAGCTCCACCACTGGACTCTGGAGTGGTGTAAAGCTCCACCACTGGACTCTGGAGTGGTGTAAAGCTCCACCACTGGACTCTGGAGTGGTGTAACGCTCCACCACTGGACTCTGGAGTGGTGTAAAGCTCCACCACTGGACTCTGGAGTGGTGTAACGCTCCACCACTGGACTCTGGAGTGGTGTAACGCTCCACCACTGGACTCTGGAGTGGTGTAAAGCTCCACCACTGGACTCTGGAGTGGTGTAACACTCCACCACTGGACTCTGGAGTGGTGGAGGGGGCAGTCGTGGGCTGAAGGTTAGGGATCCGGTCTTGTGACCGGAAGGTCGCCGGTTCGATCCCTGGGACCGGCAAGTCATGACTGTAGTGCCCTTGGGCAAGGCACCTAACCCCAACTGCTCCCCGGGCGCCGTGGATAAGGGCTGCCCACCGCTCCGGGCACGTGTGCTCACCGCCCCCTAGTGTGTATGTTCACTAGTGTGTGTATATGTGGGTGTTTCACTGCACGGATGGGTTAAATGCGGAGGTCAAATTCCGCTGTGTGTAAACACATGTGGCTAATCGTACGTCGTCGTCGTCGTCGTCGTCGTCGTCGTCGTCGTAAAGCTCCACCACTGGACTCTGGAGTGGTGTAACGCTCCACCACTGGACTCTGGAGTGGTGTAAAGCTCCACCACTGGACTCTGGAGTGGTGTAACGCTCCACCACTGGACTCTGGAGTGGTGTAACGCTCCACCACTGGACTCTGGAGTGGTGTAAAGCTTCACTACTGGACTCTGGAGTGGTGTAAACCTCCAGTTCAATAAAGACCTGGACTGAAGAGTCTGGTGTGGAGGAACTCTAGTGGTCTGCAGAGAACCCTGATCCCCTCAATCCCACTAACCACTCTGGGATGAACTGGAACACTGATTGAGAGTCAGGTTAAGGTTCCCTTGGTTTTGGAATGGGAACTGCATAGGTGTGATGGTCATGTGTCCGCATAGTTTCGGCCAAAATCTACTTGTAAAGATACAAGTGTGCTGATCAGGGGGCTTAATTAATTATCATCTGCACTCTTGTCTTTTTTGACTGATCTGCTCGTAAAGGGCAGCTGCAGGGAGGAAGAGTTGGTGTCTGTTTGTAGCAGATATGTGCACCTGCAAAAATATTATTAATCTTGCTCAAATACTTTCAGAACTATCAAAGCCTGACGTGTTCGGCTGCTCTCGCTCCCAACCACGTGGCGTAAAATCCTTTGGTTTCTCGAAGATAGCGCACAATGATGCACGGAAGGTGTTATTAAATATAACGGGCCACGATAAGTGTACTTAATTATCCACGGCAGCGATAATTAACCATGAAAGCACCATTCAGGAAACAAATTACTCACCAAACAACAGATATTTCACTGAAAACCACTTGACTTTATCATCCCTTCTCCGAGTTCGGGAACGAGGGCTCTATTTGAGCGGAAACCTGATCGTTTGCGAAGCGGCACGCGCACAAGCACGTCTCTGACTCAGACACCCACCTGGCAGGGACTCATCCTTCAGCACTCTTATCTTCATCTTGCCGGCAGAAAGCTGTCCAAAAGCCACACACAGAATTTCAGCTGTTATCAGCGCCGCTGGCAGAGTGTTTTATAGCACTTTGATTAAAATAGGCCTGTCCGCCACACTTAACACCCTCACATATTCTGATAGGTGAGCAAACGGTGGTCAGCACGCCGGCCACTGTCCCTTCAGTCTGACTGAAGGAGACGATAGGTGTGTTTGTGCATATATATATATTGGAGAAAAAATTTATATATATATATATATATATATATATATATATATATATATATATATATATATATATATATATATATATATATATATTTTTTTTTTTTTTTTTTTTTCCTCCAAAATTGCAACTTTACAGTAGAGGCCAAAAACTGTCATGACTTTCAATAGAGGTCAATAGAACCAGAATTGAATTTTTCCCAAGCTTTTTTGGAGGACTTCTATTGGTCCATTCATTAGGAAAATTTCCCACAATGTAAACTGCGACCACTGCATTTCATTGATGTAGAAAATTAGAAATCACTAAAAATTAAGATACATGTTTTTCATGATCATTTTTCCAATGAAAAACAAATATTACTACCTCATTACTTCCTTACATCCTTCAGATACATAATTTTTCTTTTCCTTTCTAAAATAAAAGAATGTCCTGAGACTTTTATCTCACGCAGTGTGTGTATATATATATATATATATATATATATATATATATATATATATATATATATATATATATATATATATATATATATATATGTTGTGAGAGTGATACTCAGATGAAGCCTCACTTTGCCTCCTTTCTCCTTACTCCGTGTCCCGCTGTTGGCCTGGGCAGACTTCCAGCGTAAAGCTCCAGACTTCCTGTGAGAAACACATCAAAACATAACAGCATCTTTCAGCCCACAAACGCTGCAGTGTTTGGCTCTCGGGGAACTCTTTTAAAGGGCCCCTATCATGCAAAATCATTTTATCTGGGCTTTTAAATACAAGAGTTTGAAGTAGTTTATGAACCCTGATAATGTTTGGAACTCGACATTCGCTCATCAGTTCATACAGCCATACATGGAAACACACAGCAGGCCCAAATCTGATCTTCAGGTGTGATACAGGTGTGGATCTGTGTGTCAGTGTGAACGGCAAGAAGATCTAATTTGGGACACTTTCATATGAGGTCTTGAGATCCAGTATAATATCCCATATGCAGCAACGTGTGATTGGAATTTATGACTTTTACGTCAATCCAGGTCAACATTCAGCAGAACTCTCAACATGATAAAAAGTACAGAGTCTGACAGCGAAGTTTAAAGAAAAGCATGGCAGGAATCAAACAGCTGGAACAGACTCTGGGCGATGAGTCCAGCTGTTAGTCATTGGGACTTCGTGATCGCTCCTGTGAAGCTGAACTCCACCCCCGAGAATGAACGTATATCCATCAGCAGTCATAGAAAGTGGAGGTAGAATTCATAAGCATTAATCAAACCAAGACCAAAACAGATGCCAAACTGAAGCAAGTTAACGTCTGGTTCCATTCACCACCACTGTGAACAAGGCTGACTCTAGAACGGTGGAGTCCCAACTGATTGTTTATTAAAACATACTACAGTAATGGTGATAGGGCTGCACCTAACGATTAATTTCATAATCGATTAATCTAACGATTATTTTTTTGATTAGTTGATTAATGTAATGACAAATTTTTACATTACTCTGAGTGTATGGATTGTTATGGATTTGTCCAATGGATAATTTTGTGTGTGTATATATATATATATATATATATATATATATATATATATATATATATATATATATATATATATATATATATACACACACACACACACATACATATACATACATATACATACATATATATTAGGTGTGTGTTAAAAAATCGTTTTTCGATTCAAATTGATCTTCATTTGAATAATCCGATATCGATTTGTATAAACCCGAGATCGATCTTTAAAATTAGCATTCCACAGGAGGCGACCCAGAACTTAAAAGCAGATGTCTGGCTACAATTTGGATACAGAAACCATGACGGTATATAAACATATAAACACTAATTTTTTAGTAATTGGTTGAGTGTTCCTTGTACATATTTCCACATTAGTTCTCTGAAAATCTCTTTTCATACTCAAACAAAACATATTATTGTAAAAGAAATATCTCTAAATGAATCCATATTGAATTGAATCGAATCGGAAATCGAATTGAATTGGGACCTTGTGAATCGGGATCAAATCGATCCGGGAAATCAGTGGCGATACCCAGCCCTAATATATATATATATATATATATATATATATATATATATATATATATATATATATATATATATAAACGCAGGTGATCTATAAATGGTTAAAGACTAAAAGAGTCTCTCACTCGACTTTTAGAGGACAAGAAACCGGATTAAGAAACCGTTATCAATGCGTAGTCATGTGACCCTACTGAAAGAATCAAGTTAAAGACTCATTTATGCTCAACGTTAAATCCAGATACGCTCAGAGCCTTCTGTCCGTACTCTGCGTTCATTCTGTACATACATTTGTTTTCAGAAAGCTTACGGATCCGAGCGGGATGGAGCAATACCGCTGGAGACCATGGGGGCAGTGCAGGACACGACCACTTCAATACGAACACGACAAAGAAGAGAGGACGGGACTTTCTGAAGAGAGGTTCTGTACGTTCCTTAGAAATTCCCCAAAATACTTTTCTTCGTTTTTGAACTATATAAAGAACTACGAGCTCCTCCACCGCTGCCATGTTTGATTTACTCCGAACTGCTCTCTGCTGGACGTAATGCTCAGCAACCATGTCAACGGAGCTGACTCAGAGAAGTGTGAGGGCAGTGACATCTATATCACTTCAAACGCACACAGACAGAGTATAAATCAGCTTTACATGTTAATAATTTTAAAATCTCTGGATCATGGTTGCGGTTTCTTACCCTCATTATTATTTACATTCCATGACAGAGGCACATACACACTGCTGCAAATAATAGAATTGTGTGTGGGTGTATATATGTATATGCATATGTATGGATATGTAAATATATATTTTTTTTTTTACTTTTATTTTCTTTTTTTCTCTTTTCTTTCATTTGTTTGTTTATATTATTTATTTAGATTATTATTATTGTTGTTTATTTATTTTAGGGGTTTTTTTCTCCTTCCTTTCTTCTTTCTTTTTTCTCTCTCTCCTCGTTTTCCTCTCCTTTATTGCCTGTCAGGCCTGGCTGAATAAATAAATTAATTAAATAAAAATACAAACATTAACAAGAATAGGCTATAGAAACCTATAGAGCTGTTCTTGTAAAAGCAAATATGTTTGGTACATCAGTGCATTTGGATCACCATTCCGATTGCGAAAATTGCCAGACATGACAGGTTATTAAAAAAAATAATAAAATAAAATAAAATAAAATCTTTGTTTCTGTGTGAACCCAGAACTTTAGATGCACAAAGACAAATGCATGCTTTCAGTGTGCGTGGCCATCTTTGTCGCCCTATTGTTAGGAGGAATGACATTAGCGTGCTCAGCTAAAGCCTTTGGGAAATGGAAACTGAAACTGTGAGGCGGTGAGGCTCTGATAAGCAGCAGGGGGCGCTCTTACAGTATTCATAACCTCCAGTTTATCCCACTTTAATTTAGTTTTGAGCTTTTCTACAACAGTACCAGGAACTGTCTGCATTACTCACTACCTGTAGGATACAAGCCATTTAAACAAACCACAGCAGCGAAAGGTGGAGGCAGATTTCATAAGCATTAATCAAACTAAGACCGAAACAGATGCTCTAATTAAAACCCCAAGCTCTGATCACGTAGCGTGTATGATGTACATATGGTATGGGAACACATTTCCTGTTCATTAATCACACAATGCACACCAAAGCATAGGCGTCACTGCATTACTGTACATCAAGCGTAACGCGAGTGATTCCCTCTCTGGGATTCAGTGTGAAGTATATACATACATACAGCTTTAGGCTTCAGCTGAGTCTGCCTACCTCCTTGGTCAAGTTCAGTATATATAACAGGGGAATAGTACTAAAGTTAGTCTCAGCTCAAGAATCCGCCCAACACCAGCAGAAAACCTCAGTGGTGTTTTTCTATTATCTTTAGGCTGATGTGACAGGCGACTCACTGTGACATACATCTACACCGATCAGCCATAACATTAACACCACCTCCTTATACCTCCACTCACTGTCCACTGTATCAGCTCCACTGACCATACAGGAGCTCCACTTACAGACTGTAGTTCATCTGATTCTCTGTTTACTTTATTACTCTGTTCTTTAATGATCAGGACCCCCACAGGACCACCACAGAGCAGATACTATTAGGGAGGTGGGTCAATCTCAGCTCTGCAGTGACACAAGTGTAGCTTCTGTATGGTCAGTGGAGCTGATAAACTGGACAGTGAGTGTAGACATAAGGAGGCAGTTTTACTGTTAGGGCTGATCAGTTTATGTTGTATAATGGTGATCCACCATTCAGCGTCTCATTCAGTGTTTGAGGTACAAACAGGCTTTTTGGGAGTGGGGATGTGGTGTGGTTCAGATGATGTTTACAGTGGTGGTGGTGATGGTGATGTTTACAGTGGTGGTGGTGATGGTGATGTTTACAGTGGTGGTGATGGTGTTTACAGTGGTGGCGATGGTGTTTACAGTGGTAGTGATGTTTACAGTGGTGGTGGTGATGGTGTTTACAGTGGTGGTGGTGATGGTGTTTACAGTGGTGATGATGTTTACAGTGATGATGGTGTTTACAGTGGTGGTGATGGTGTTTACAGTGGTGGTGCTGGTGGTGGTGGTGTTTACAGTGGTGGTGGTAATGTTGTTTACAGTGGTGGTGATGGTGTTTACAGTGGTGGTGGTGGTGGTGATGTTTACAGTGGTAGTGATGTTGTTTACAGTGGTGGCGATGGTGTTTACAGTGGTGGTGGTGGTGGTGATGTTTACAGTGGTAGTGATGTTGTTTACAGTGGTGGCGATGGTGTTTACAGTGGTGGTGATGTTTACAGTGGTGGTGCTGGTGGTGGTGGTGTTTACAGTGGTGGTGGTGATGTTGTTTACAGTGGTGGTGATGGTGTTTACAGTGGTGGTGGTGGTGGTGATGTTTATAGTGGTGGTGATGTTGTTTACAGTGGTGGCAATGGTGTTTACAGTGGTGGTGATGTTTACAGTGGTGGTGGTGATGGTGTTTACAGTGGTGGTGATGGTGTTTACAGTGGTGGTGATGTTTACAGTGGTGGTGGTGATGGTGTTTACAGTGGTGGTGATGGTGTTTACAGTGGTGGTGGTGGTGGTGGTGATGTTTACAGTGGTGGTGATGGTGTTTACAGTGGTGGTGGTGGTGGTGATGTTTACAGTGGTGGTGATGTTGTTTACAGTGGTGGCGATGGTGTTTACAGTGGTGGTGATGTTTACAGTGGTGGTGGTGATGGTGTTTACAGTGGTGGTGATGGTGTTTACAGTGGTGGTGATGTTTACAGTGGTGGTGGTGATGGTGTTTACAGTGGTGGCGATGGTGTTTACAGTGGTGGTGATGTTTACAGTGGTGGTGGTGATGGTGTTTACAGTGGTGGTGATGGTGTTTACAGTGGTGGTGGTGGTGGTGATGTTTGCAGTGGTGGTCATGGTGTTTACAGTGGTGGTGATGGTGTTTACAGTGGTGGTGGTGATGTTTACAGTGGTGGTGGTGTTTACAGTGGTGGTGATGTTGTTTACAGTGGTGGTGATGGTGTTTACAGTGGTGGTGATGGTGTTTACAGTGGTGATGGTGTTTACAGTGGTGGTGGTGTTTACAGTGGTGGTGATGTTGTTTACAGTGGTGGTGATGGTGTTTACAGTGGTGGTGATGGTGTTTACAGTGGTGATGGTGTTTACAGTGGTGGTGATGGTGTTTACAGTGGTGGTGATGGTGTTCACAGTGGTGGTGGTGGTGGTGTTTACAGTGGTGGTGATGGTGTTTACAGTGGTGGTGATGGTGTTCACAGTGGTGGTGGTGGTGGTGGTGGTGTTTACAGTGGTGATGTTGTTTACAGTGGTGGTGATGGTGTTTACAGTGGTGGTGATGGTGTTAACAGTGGTGATGGTGTTTACAGTGGTGGTGATGGTGTTTACAGTGGTGGTAATGGTGTTAACAGTGGTGTTAAAGGTGTTTACAGTGGTGGTGATGGTGTTAACAGTGGTGATGGTGTTTACAGTGGTGGTGATGGTGTTTATAGTGGTGGTGATGGTGTTTACAGTGGCGGTGATGGTGTTTACAGTGGTGGTGACGGTGTTTACAGTGGTGGTGGTGGTGTTTACAGTGGTGGTGATGGTAACCAGGGGTCTCCATGTCTACACAAATCTACACATTGTATTGACCATGAAACCCACCAGTGAAGCTACACGTGTCTTCTGAGTTTATCTGGATGTTGATGGTAAAATGTGGAAGATCTGAAAATACTAGGTTTTCTTTGGGCACTATTTGAACCTCACAGCGTCCTGCATGTATCCCTCCACCATGAATGGATTCAAATAAATGGATGAAAATACATTTACAGTTTTTAGTGGTGGACGTCTGGTTCCTATAACCACCAATGTGAACAACTCTGACTCGGCACGTCTCTCTAGAGCCGAGAGAGAAATGGAAACTGAAACTGGGGAGTGGTGATGCTCTGATAAACAGTAGGGGGCACTCTTACAGTATTCATAACTTATGGTTTATTACACTTTAGTTTGGAGCTACATCAGTAACAGGAGCTGCATATCTTGACCATGTCAGATTTTAAAGAGGAACCACCTCCTCTGATTTTCCAATATTTCTGTGTATATATGGGGTTAATGTGTAAACAGAGCAATTCAGAGAAACATACAGAGGCAGATCTGTTCACAGTGGAGGTGAATGGAACCAGACGTCCTCCTCTAAAAGCTCCTCACAGAAAGTTCTTACAGTAGATGTTATAAATACACTGTCTGATTCTGAGACGCTGTTTATGATCGTTTAGAGAAGATCTCAGTCTTAAACTCCATTCATGGTGGAGGGATACATGCAGGACGCTGTGAGGTTAAAATAGTCCCCAAAGAAAACCTAGTATTTTCAAATTTTCCCATAAACATTCATAGAAACTGGTGGGTTTAATAGTAAATGAAATGTGGATATTTGTGTTGTAGACATGGTGACCCCTGGTTACCATCACCTCCACTGTAAACAACATCTGAACCACTTCACACCAAACCCCTGCTCTCAATCTCTTTGTGAATGAAAGAAATTTTGAAAAATCTATCGAATTCCCCTTTAACTTGAGACAGAATCTAGGAAGTATCTGCACTCTCCCCAGAGGAGTGGTGTGTTTGTGAAACTGAGAGTTCTGACACTGAACACTGAGGGTGTGCGGCAGTCGCACTGTTGGGGAGCGTCTCTCTGTTTCCAGCTCCTCCAAGTCTCTCGTTCTCCGCCTCTGCAGATGTGAGCTGACACTGTTTTCATAACACTGTCCCCGAGGTGCCGACACTGCGAGACCTGTCACGTGACCTGCATGTCTTTCAGAACGATCTGGTCATGTGACAGCGTTTTCAGGACGATTACATAATTTGTTAGCCAACACGTCATGTGATCATCTCTTTCGGAACAGCTGATTATGGGGGTCTTTGTTATTATGCAACAGGGAGGTGGCACAGAACCGAGTAGACCTAGAACTATTCGGAACTATTGCATTAGATGCTGTCACCTACTGCGACTTCCTCACACGCATGAACACAGCAGTCAGATAAACACAAACTCACTCAGATAAACACAAACTCACTCAGAACACTCCCTGCCCAACACGTCCATCTGGGCCCCATATGGGTTTATCTGGGCTGTATGGATGTTTCATGGGCTTGTAGTGGCTTTTTGGTTGTCGATCTATGGGCCCAAGTTGGGTTATAACTTTGGACACCAGTTGGGTTATAACTTTGGGCCCCAGTTGGGTTATAACTTTAGGCCCCAGTTGTTTTTTAACTCTAGACCCAGTTGGATTTTAACTCTAGACCCCAGTTGGGTTATAACTTTGGACACCAGTTGGGTTATAACTTTGGGCCCCAGTTGGGTTATAACTTTAGGCCCCAGTTGTTTTTTAACTCTAGACCCAGTTGGGTTATAACTTTGGACACCAGTTGGGTTATAACTCTGGGCCCCAGTTGGGTTTTAACTTTGGACACCAGTTGGGTTATAACTCTGGGCCCCAGTTGGGTTTTAACTCTGGACCCCAGTTGGGTTATAACTTTGGGTCAAAGTTGGGTTATAACTTTGGACCCCAGTTGGGTTTTAACTTTGGCCCCCAGTTGGGTTTTAACTTTGAACCCCAGTTGGGTTATAACTCTGGGCCCCAGTTGGATTATAACTTTGGGTCAAAGTTGGGTTATAACTTTGGACACCAGTTGGGTTATAACTCTAGACCCCAGTTGGGTTATAACTTTGGACACCAGTTGGGTTATAACTCTGGGCCCCAGTTGGGTTTTAACTCTGGACCCCAGTTGGGTTATAACTTTGGGTCAAAGTTGGGTTATAACTTTGGACCCCAGTTGGGTTTTAACTTTGGCCCCCAGTTGGGTTTTAACTTTTAACCCCAGTTGGGTTATAACTCTGGGCCCCAGTTGGATTATAACTTTGGGTCAAAGTTGGGTTATAACTCTAGACCCCAGTTGGGTTATAACTTTGGACCCCAGTTGTTTTTTTACTTTGGGCCCCAGTTGGTTTTTAACTTTAGACCCCAGTTGGGTTTTAACTCTGGACCCCAGTTGGGTTTTAACTCTGGACCCCAGTTGGGTTTAAATCTGGGACCCACTTGGATTACAGTTATAACTTTGGGTCAAAGTTGGGTTATAACTCTGGGCTACAGTTGGGTTTTAACTCTGGGCCCCAGTTGGGTTTTAACTCTAGACCCCAGTTGGGTTATAACTTTGGGTCAAAGTTGGGTTATAACTCTGGGCTACAGTTGGGTTTTAACTCTAGACCCCAGTTGGGTTATAACTTTGGACACCAGTTGGGTTATAACTCTGGGCCCCAGTTGGGTTTTAACTCTGGACCCCAGTTGGGTTATAACTTTGGGTCAAAGTTGGGTTATAACTTTGGACCCCAGTTGGGTTTTAACTTTGGACCCCAGTTGGGTTTTAACATTGAACCCCAGTTGGGTTATAACTTTGGACCCCAGTTGGGTTATAACTTTGGACCCCAGTTGGGTTTTAACTTTGGACCCCAGTTGGGTTTTAACTTTGAACCCCAATTGGGTTATAACTCTATGTAGGCAGCATTTTACGTCATAGTATGCGCTCCCGACACGTAGACTGTCCCAATTCTTACATACCTTAAACATGCTGCTACTGAGGAACCTTATTTAGACCTGATTTTAAGGAAGCATCTAACGCTTCCTCAGCCGCTAAGACAATCCCATGATGCACTGCAGGCAGAACTTTTTCCCAACAGGCGGACAAAAGCGGAGCTAGTAGCAGAGAAGTCATCTTCAAATGTGAGTTATTTTATAACTCTGGTTATAACTTGGGTTACA
>CM038711.1:46418713-46524770 GCA_021613375.1 Megaleporinus macrocephalus
GACAGTATCTGGTGCTCACGTGACAGTTTCTAACACTCACCTAATAGTATCTGGTGATCACCTACAGTATCTGGTGCTCATCTAATAGAATCTGGTCTGCACCACATCTATGTACTGTATGCATATCTAGTCCATTTTAGTCTGTTTTTATTGTTTTACATTATTTAAATGCAGCCTCTGCCGTTTAGGTCATGTGAAAATGTTATGATGAATGGACCAATAGAAACGCTCCACAATTCTGGTTGCATTGACTTACATTGAAAGCAAACAGCGTTTTTGCCCTCTCCTGTGAATTTGCTATTTTGATGATTTGTTTTTGCATTAGACAGCGACGATATTCATGAGGTGTATGCCTGCATGACTTGTTAGTAATAAATAGTAAATAAATAAATTAAATTAAAAATAAGCGCTGAGATCAGTTGTCACTGGACAGTAGTTGATTCAGATCTTTCCTTGACAACCTGCACTTATTTGTGATCTCAGTCTTCTCACGGCTGGCTGTGGGACCCGTCACGGTGATTACAAACTTGAAGATAAATGGCGAGAAGCTCGTCTGAAGTTTGGAACCTAAACGGAACGGATGTGAGCTGAGCTGAGCGAGAGTTGAGCGAGGGCGAGCGTGAGCACAGTTCAGACACCAGCTGAGCCCAAGGCTGGAGTCTATCAGCTCCTGTCTGACAGCGTATTCACTGGTGGCCCTTTAACAGGCAGGCTGACACTGAGATAAACACAAAACAGGTTAAAGCCCCAGGATAAAATCAGCCCTTTGCAGTTCAACTACTGCAGCCGGCTCACTACTATTGATTAATGCCTTCAGACTGGAGCTCCATGATACGGCCAACATGTACTTTGGAGCTGAACTGCTGCATGTTAGCACTGTGATATACCATTAGGTGCCTGTTAACGTTGTTAATGTCTGCTGTTTAATACACTCTCTTCCTTTAACAACACCACTTACTCAATGCACTTACATCACGTTGATATGCAAATAATGTAATCTACTGTATTTAACAGATACACTATACTGCCAAAAGTATTTGCTTTTACACGCGTATGAACTGGAGTGAAGTCCCATTCTTAATTCATAGGGTTTAATATGTTGGCCCAACCTTTGCAGCTATAACAGCTTCAACTTATCTGGGAAGGCTCTCCACACGGTTTAGGAGTGTGTTTATGGAAGTGCATTTGTGAGGTCACAACTGATGTTTAACATTAGACATGGGATAATCCTTTTTTTTTTAACTAATCACTTTGCATTGTGAGACTGACTGTTACCTGACGTACCATGCAGCACCAAAATTCAAAACTATTGTTTTTATTTTAAACGCAGCGTATCGATGCATGCCAATGCTCAGTGCTTGCAAGCACAGCTCAACTGGCTACTTGCACAGGAGGTGTCTATGTTATAGCTTCCTATGTCAATGGTCAGTTATATCAGCCAATATTACTAGCGTGATGTGATGGTGCATGTTATGCCATGTAGTGACATAACAGAGCACGTCAAAAGGTCTGTATTTCCATCTAGTGTTAGAACAAGGAACTGCAGGGTCCTGAGACCAAGGTGCCTCGCGCAGTGCTGCAGCATCCTTAATTAGCAAATCATGGCTCCTATGTTTTATGTCACCGATCAGCTCTCAGGACCGGCTTAGGATTGGCTAATAGTTTTAAGTTTCAAGTTTCAAGTCTCAAGTCTAAGTCATTTGGGCTGAAAATTGTCCATTATAGGCTGTGTCTCAAACCCTACTGAGTGTGTAAGTAGGCTGTCTAGGTAGTGAGTGTATAAGTAGGCTGTCTAGGTAGTGAGTGTGTAAGTAGCAGTGTTCTCTCCTCATCTCTCCTCATAAAACAGATTACTGAGACGCTCTAGTTAGAGAGAGACTGCGTCACGGCTTGTTCCCCCCACTGCAGCACACGACCGGTGGTTTAGCTGGTTGCTAAGCTTCCGGCCGGCATCCAAAACAATAGCCCGAGGCTTAAAAATCTGCTAGCATAAATGCTAATGTCTGGAGTATAAAAGTGTAAATGGATGATTGTGGTTTAGATCTGTAGTATTAAACACAGTGCAGATAAACAGTACAGCACCATTAGCTTGTTGCTAACACAAAACAGAGAACCACATAGATGTGCTGGAGGAAATTCTCATTAGCACTGTGGTAGAAACTGGATAAGGCAGTTAAGGTTACAGTTAAAGTTACAGCACCGAAAACCACTAGGATATCGTCGCTGTCCAAAGAAATTCTCCATTTTCATCAGTTTTTATTTTCATTTGAACACGACAGCTGCTCTTTATATTGTTTATTAGTTTATGATGAATGCACCAATAGAAATGCTCCAAAATAGCTTGGATAAATTTCTGGTTCCATTGAGTTACATTAGTAAGTGAAGAAAGTTTTTGGCTTCTTCTGTAAAGTTGCCATTTTAGAGATGTTTTCTTTGGACAGCGATGCTATGTTCATTATTATATTATAAAAATATACAAATAAAGTTACTGTAACATATTATTCACAAGGCCTGGCTGCTTGTCATGAACTGCTTTGAAGGAATTGCTATTATTATTAGTAATACATTAAGTTTATTATACATTTGCGATCCTAACAATTCTTAGTTTTAATTAAATCAGCATAAAGCAAAGCTTATTATTTTATTTACAACAATCAGACACTTGAATATCAATATTATTGTTAACCAATATTATTTGTTCAGTATATTATTGACCAATATTATAATTATTATTGTTATTATTAGTAGTAGTAGTATGATATATTACCTATTAGTACAGCAAAGCTCACTTATGTATACAGACATATCTCTTGTGTAATGTCTGATATCTAATCTCTTAATACATCTATTTATTAGTGCAATACCTCCTGAGGCAGCTCCGGGATATGTCAAGCATAGAACCTTCTCACTTTTATTATCTGTGGTTAACAGCTCCTCTGGAACACTCTATTGATGTGTTTATTCTGTTTAATGTATATATAGTACAATATATATAGTACTGTGATGCAGTGTGATGCAGCAAGGAGCCTCTTTTATACAGTGATAGGAAAAATAGTACCTCCATTTTCACATGCTGAACCATATTACTATGGACAACAATGACCAACACCAATCATTAACTACACTGGGAGCAGATTTTAAGCAAGATAAATGACTGACCAATTGTATATTAGGTAAGATGGTGGGCACTTTGCCTGCATTAGCTTAGTCTTTACATTATCTGTTAGTTGGACTGTGAGGAGGTCTTAATTAATACATCCACAGAAACTCATCAGTGGCCAGGATGCTCACAGCACAACATAAAAAATGTAGTGAATAGCCGGAGCTGAAATTCATAAATTTGCCCTTCCGCAATATCAATACTGTATAAGCCGATGCTCTGATAACGATGAATAAATGATATATTGTGCGGCCCTGGTTCAGATAAGTGCTGCCAGACTTGGGTAAGTGCACTTACGCTCACGAACGCCTCCATGAAGGCAAATGTAATTTAGATATAGAGCCACCTACATTGGTTAATATGACAGATCCTATATGGAGAAGGAATGAGGCGGCCACTGCTGATAGCACAGACGCTGCATCGCTGCTGCCTTCATCAGATTCCTGCTGAAAGGCCAGCATGGCCGGCGCTGATATATGAGGCTTTAATTGACAACGAGGCGCAAGCTGCATGGAGAACAACTCCCAGGAACATCTTCATTTCATTATCATACGCGAGCTTTCCACCTCAGTGATGTATGAATTTCAGAGAATTTCATGTATGACACAGACGCAAGTTGCTCCACACCCTCCCCCAGCGTTTCAGCAGCGTTTCAGCAGCGCTTCGCTGTGATGGAGCGTGTATTTGTGTGTTTGTGTGCAGCTGCTGTGATGTATGCGCCACACACTCCCTGGCGAGCCGCCGCTGCTGCTGTATGAGTTATGAGCTCATATATTCAGATATAAGCCTCTGAAACGGCCGGCGCCTTAATTCCACACCGCAAAGCTCCACGGGTCAAATCTTAATGTTATTAATGGAAATTCGGAGAAAGCAGGCTACGAGGAGGAAATCAGCAAATTAATGACTCCTGATATATTTGTTTTTTTATAGAAAACTAATTTCCTGTCTTTTTTTGGCACCAAGCTCCACTTACAGCAAAAGTTTGGCCAAAGATTTAATTTATATAGCTTACCCCGAATGTAGCTTGTTTTGGTGACTTAAATTTACTTCTTTATCTTTGCACAGGACCCACAAGGCTAATGTAGCAAACCAAGCTTGTGGCCAACCAATTAGCAAGCAGCTAACTGTGTATGTGAATCATCACAAAATTACCTCAAACAGAGTTTTTAAGTAAGTTCTAATAGACTTGCTTCTCTACGTTATGAGGGTGTATGGCATACTGGCCACTGTAGAGTACAAATAGTTCCCATGGTTGTTGTAGAGAAACCGGTTCTGTTTTCTAAATGGTTCTGTGGTGGTAAGAAGCTACAGTTCCAAATACCAGTTTGTTTATAGCTTTCAGTCACTCTCAACTCCAATCACTCTCAGGTGTTAGTCCTGAAGGTGCCTTTTTGAGCATCATTTAGCTAGAACCGAGCTGGTACTTTTGTGTGTGGCACTTTTAGCCTGCTAACTAAGCCAGTGCTAACAGGCTACAGTTCCGTTTAAGTCCGTTTATGGCTTTCAGTCACTCCCAACACTAGTCACTTCAAAACACAAGACTTTATCCTCTACATGTGTCTAATTTGAGCATCGGTTAGCTAGAACCGAGCCTGTAATGTGATGTGTGGCACCTTTAGCCTGCTAAATAAGCTAGCACTGACCTAGCCAGCAGGCTACAGTTCTAAACACCACAAAGCATGTTCAGTTTTAGTTTTTATTCACTTTCAACATCAGTCTTTATCCTCTAAATGTATCTAATTGGAGCATCAGTTACTTATAACCGAGCCAGTGTGGTTTTGTGTGGCACTTTTAGTCTGCTACTTAACCTGGCACTAGTTTAGCCAGCAGTCTACAGTTCCAAACACTACAGAACCTGTTTAGTTTTGGTTTTCAGTCATTTTCTGAAATGATCCTTTATATTTAATTTAAGCATCAGTCAGAACCGAGCCTGTTCTGTTGTGTTTGTGCCTTTCTGCCTGCTAACTAAACTAGCACTAGCTTAGCCAGCAGACTACAGATCCAGACACAACAGAAAATATTCATTTTAGCTTTTAGCCACTCCCAACAACCATCACTCTCAGAAATGAGTCTTTATTTTCTAAATTTGTATTATTTGAGCATCAGTTACATTTACATTTACGGCATTTAGCAGACGCTCTCATCAAGAGCGACTGGACCGAGCCGTCAAATTTTAACAGAACGTGTTCGTTTTTAGCTTTTAGTCATTCGTAACCCTGATAAATCTCAGAAATGAGTTTTTATCCTTTAAATGTGTCTTATTTGAGCATCACTTCACTAGAACTGCACCAGGACTGTGGCGTATGGCACTTTTAGCCTGCTAAGAAAACTTACCACCATCTGTGGTAAAATTCCAAACACCCCAGATCATGGTAGGTTTAGCTTTCGATCACTTTCAACACCAATCCCTCTCAGAAATGAGTCTTTATCCTCTAAATGTGTCTAACTTGAGCATCAGTTAACTAGAACCGAGTCTCTACTGTGATGTGTGGCACCTTTAGCCTGCTGAATAAGCAAACGCTAACCTAGCCATTAGGCTGCAGTTCAAACACCACAGAACCTGTTCAGTTTTCAGTCCCTTCCAACACCATTTACTCTCCGATTTGAGTCTTTATCTTCTAAATGTGTCAAATTGGAGCATCAGTTACTTATAATTGAGCCAGTGTGGTTGTGTGTGGCACTTTTAGCCTTCTAACTAAGCTAGCACTAGCTTAGCCAGCACCACAGAACATGTTCCGTTTTGGCTTTCAGTCATTTTTTGAAATTATCCTTTATATTTAATTTAAGCATCAGTCAGAACCGAGCCTGTTCTGTTGTGTTTGTGCCTTTCTGCCTGCTAACTAAACTCTCAGAAATGAGGCTTTATTCTCTGAATGTGTCTAATGTGAGCATCAGTTACTTAAAACCGAGCCAGTGTTGTTGTGAATGGCACTTTTAGTCTGCTAACTAAGATAACGTTCAGTTTGAATATTTGGCATCATGTCTCATATCATGTCTCATACAAATTGCTGGATGCCATGATATTTGTTGTGCTCCGTCCAGTAAATTTGCATTTGCTCATTATTACTGCTCGCTCGCACCTCCATGTTTATATTTTTTGGGAGAAATATGTATAGTTTAAAATGCAGATCATAGCCACTTAAGTTCACAGTACTACTGCCAACCACCTAATGAAATCGCCTACTACGCCAGTAGGTAGTAGGTTGGAGCCAGTACATACTGCTCTGCCAGTAAAACAGTAGGCTGTTTCAGTACACGAGTGTTTAGTATCCACACAACCTCGGACCACTGACACACAACGTCGAACCACCATTAAAAAAATTCCGCTATTCATTACAAGCCTCATTAAAAGCCCACGTTCATCTGTGGCTCCAGGTAAATCATGGGATAGCACTGCATGTCTCCCGATTCAGGGGGTCATCCGGGTAACGTTTGCAGACTGCTAAATGAATACTGAGTATTCAAACATACTAGCCGCGCTCACCTACTGATTTCTCCTACTGAGTAGTATGTATGTAGGCGGTTGCGGGAGCATCCAATGATTCTGTGTAAATGTAGATTATGTTACGTATGTGTGTGAGTTTAATTTCAGCCTCTAAGTTAAGCTAACTACACAGCAAGGTAGCTAATTCACCAAAGATACAGTTTATTATGGCTAAAATCCAAAAAACTAACAGTTAATCGTAGCTATAATGACTAATCCAGCTGTCTCACGAGCAGGTCGAGAATAGTTCTTGTTTGGGTCAGCTCTTATCTTCAAATGTTTAGTGAAGAAAGTGTACACCAGCGAGGTGGTGTAGGTGATAAAGCTACAGCCTCTACCTGTCCATCAAATGTTTTCATACTAAAATTTTATCCTAACTGTAATGAAGTAGGCAAGGACTGTAAATCTAACCACTCTTTTATTCACTTATTTTCAACGTGTCACTCACTCTCTCTCCTCTTTCTCACGGCTCATGATCTCTCGGAGCTCCTTCAGTCTGTTCTCCATGTCTTGGTTCTCCTGGTCCAGCTGAATGGTCTCCATCCGCAGCTCCCGCAGTTTCCTGCAACACCACAAGAGACTCAACACCTGCTGCTCAAACGCTACACAAGGTTTACACAAGCTCATAATATGTTACTGTTAAATAAATGTATTGTATATAATATAGTGCATATAAATAAATAATGTATGTATAAAATATACTTCATTTAATGATTGTTAATAATGTATTTAGAGCAAGTAGCAAGGTAGCTAATTGGCTAATTTGGCTGGCTTAGGCGGGCTTAGAAGTGTATATCAATACTTCTAGTTTTCACGATACGTGACATGTCAACATATTCATTTCTTGCACCACATGTTCAGAAAAGCATATACACGGATCAGCCATGACATTAAACTCAGCTCCACTGACCATACAGGACCTCCACTCACTGTCCACTGTATCAGCTCCACTGACCATACAGGACCTCCACTCACTGTCCACTGTATCAGCTCCACTGACCATACAGGACCTCCACTCACTGTCCACTGTATCAGCTCCACTGACCATACAGGACCTCCACTCACTGTCCACTGTATCAGCTCCACTGACCATACAGGACCTCCACTCACTGTCCACTGTATCAGCTCCACTGACCACACAGGACCTCCACTCACTGTCCACTGTATCAGCTCCACTGACCATACAGGACCTCCACTCACTGTCCACTGTATCAGCTCCACTGACCATACAGGACCTCCACTCACTGTCCACTGTATCAGCTCCACTGACCATACAGGACCTCCACTCACTGTCCACTGTATCAGCTCCACTGACCACACAGGACCTCCACTCACTGTCCACTGTATCAGCTCCACTGACCATACAGGACCTCCACTCACTGTCCACTGTATCAGCTCCACTGACCATACAGGACCTCCACTCACTGTCCACTGTATCAGCTCCACTGACCATACAGGACCTCCACTCACTGTCCACTGTATCAGCTCCACTGACCATACAGGACCTCCACTCACTGTCCACTGTATCAGCTCCACTGACCATACAGGAGCTCCACTTACAGACTGTAGTTCATCTGATTCTCTGTATACTTAATTACTCTGTTCTTTAATGATCAGGACCCCCACAGGACCACCACAGAGCAGATACTATTAGGGAGGTGGGTCATTCTCAGCACTGCAGTGACACTGACATGGTGATGGTGTGTTAGTGTGTGTTGTGCTGGTGTGAGTGGATCAGACACAGCAGTGCTGCTGCTGCTGGAGTATTTAAACACCTCAGTGTCACTGCTGGACTGAGAATCGTCCACCAACCAAAACTATCCGGACAGCAATGTCCTGTGGGCGGCGTCCTGTGTCCACAGATGAAGGACTAGAGGAACACAAACTGTGCAGCATCAGATGAGCTACTGTCTCTGACTTTACATCTACAAGGTGAACCAGCAAGTAGTAGGAGTGTCTAATAGTGTCTCACTAAACCATTTTAAACTTTTAGTTTCTAATCACCATCAGAAAGCCTGTGACTGTTTTAAATGAATAAATCTACTAGGATTTTATTTTTATCTTATTATTATTATTATTATTATTATTATTATTATTTATTTATTTATTTAATTTTTATTTTTATTTAATTTTGTTTTTTACGTTTGTTTTATTTTACTTTTATTTTAGTTTTTTTTTTTTAGTTTTTTTTTTTTTTTTTTTTTTATTACTATCTTTTTATTATTTATTTATTATTTATTTTTATTAATTATAATTATCAATTTTTTATCGTGATTGTTTTATTGAGTATTTTTTTATTAGCATTTCAACTTTTTATTATCTTGGTGTATGTAATATGTTTATTTTATATTCTTTTATATTCTTTTATAATAATTTTCTAACATTTTTTTACATTGTATTTTTAATGCATCTATATTAAATGTTTATTTAAATTGGTATTTAATTTATTATTTTTGCTCATTTTGTTTTCAATCCCTTTAACTGTATATGCTCGGCTGCATTGAAAATGAGGGTCATCCCTCAATGTATTTCCGAGATTAAATAAAGGTTGATTGATTGATTGATTGATTGAATAGAGTGGACAGTGAGTGGACAATAATGTGTCTGATCCACTCGCACCAGCACAACACACACTAACACACCACCACCACGTCAATGTGACTGCATTGCTGAGAATGATCCATCTCCCTAATAGTAGCTGCTCTATGGTGGTCCTGTGGGGGTAATAAAGTATACAAAGATCTACATGAACTACAGTCTGTAATTGTAGAACTACAAAGTGATTGGTGTATTTATAAAAACAAGTGTGTTGTCATATTGTCCAGGCTTGAACTTGCACACAGTGAACAACAAGGACAATTAAACTGTTAATCACTATTACTGATATGGAGATTCACTGTACGTCCCATTTTACTGATAAATAAACACTAATCTGCTACTGAGAGCGGCTACTGTTTAGCAGAGATTAACACCAGCGTGATTAACACATCAGCCTCCGCCGTTTACGAGCTCTAATAATGATGTACAAACTGAAAAGGAGGAACGGACTAACCTGACATTTAACTTTACCGACTTGGGCTTGTTGGGAAGAACCACAAAGTCATTTAAATTCATGGCGCTGACTGATGAGGGCTGCTCGCTCTGAAAATAATTTCCCCAGTGCGGTTCAGAGGAGTCCTGAGAAAAAAAACAGATAATAGTAATAATAAACATCTGAAAGGCACAACAAAGAGATGCCAAATGACTGGCGTTACTCACAAATGAGCACTGAAACCGGCAAACAAAGCACACAGCCCTCAAATAACGAATTTCAGTGTAGATAGTCGCTTCCTTACAAATGCAGGTGGCGGAGAATGAACTGGACCGAAATCCAGTAAATTAACCTGCACGGTTCTGTTAAAAGCTGAACAAACATCAGCTCCAAACACTAAAACCCAACATAATACAATATAACAATGGCACTATAAGACACACATTTAGGTCAGCACATTCTAGTACGTAAGTATATATATATATATATATATATATATATATATATATATACACAAGTGTGTGTTCACCAGTAAGAACAGCATATCTGATTAGAACAGATGTAAATAATCCTACATACAATACAAAGTAACATGAATATGTTATTGTGAGAGAAGTAGATCAGATCTTGATCCAGTTTGAAGAACAAAGTTAGGTTCCAGATTTCTCCTGGACGCCCCAGACATTGTATGAATGTATTCAGTTCCTTCAGCAGCAAATCTTGATTTATCTTAATGAAGTACTGAGCAGTCAAAGCAGGTATTAGATGAGAACTGATAATAATACTGGGTTGTTTCTCATGTAAAGTAATATCATTTTAAATTGATAGATACATGCAGGCTGGTGTTTTTGATCCATTTATGGCAATAAGATACATACATTTTTAGATTCAAGACTATTTTCCCATTGTCCATTTTTACATAAACCCAAAGACACGTGTAGCTTCACTGGTGGGTTTAATGGTAAATACAATGTGTATATTTGTATTCTAGACATGGAGACCCCTGATTCTCAAAACAACCACTGTAAACTACATCACCACCACTGTATACATCATCACCACTGTAAACAACATCACCATCACTGTAAACATCATCACCACTATTGTAAACATCACCACCACTGTAAACATAACCACCACCACTGTAAACAACATCACCACCATTGTAAACAACATCACCATCACTGTATACATCAACACCACCACTGTAAACATCACCACCACTGTAAACAACATCACCACCACTGTAAACATCACCACCACTCTACACATCATTATCACCACCACTGTAAACAACATCACCACTACTGTACTGAACCACTCTGAATCTGAAGTTACCCCTGAAGTTAATATATATATATATATATATATATATATATATATATATATATATATATATATATATATATATATATATATAGTGGAATTCTTCTTTAATCATTAACCAGCAAACGAACATTATGGGTTAAAACATGTTCATTTTATTTTCATTCATATTCTGTAACCAATACGTTTAGCGGAAATTATTATTACTTAGGTAAAACTTTGGGAAATTTGTGGAGTTTCCCTTTAAGATGGCTAAGAGGGCAGAAGTTCCAATTTAAGAACTTGTGTTGGATTAATTACATAAAAACATGAAGGCTGTTAGCAGTCTAGCTGGTAATAAAACAAACGCTACATTTTCCTTCGTTTAAACAATATTTTGAATAAATGTGTCAATAGTAAACTAAGCTGTGCTATGCTAAGCTAACTAGCTAACCACTCAGCTCGCTGATATCTGTTACATAAACACGTGTAAACAAGTCATGCAAAGCTGTTTGAAAGACAGATTAAAGTTTTACACGGTCTCGCAGCTCTAACGGAACCAAGTCCAGCCCGCATTTTAAGGGTTATAAGTATTTAGAGCGTTAAACTGGTATGTACTCACGGTAGCCGTTCAGAAGCGCTTGGTATCAGGCTGTTTACTAACGTTGCTGTGGAGACAGTTGCTAGAGGAACGACGGCTGCGTGAGCGGATACTCGAGCTCACGGCTGGACGCGCGGCCTCTGATTGGATGAAGCGCCCATGCCATGGGCTGGTGATCTGTCCATAGTGTCCATACCCCACCTTCACCCAATGAAGCCCCCTCATGACCCTGATTATCTTCAAGTGGAAGACAATGGATGACTGTATATATATATATATATATATATATATATATATATATATATAAAGGTGTCAAAAGTATTCACATTCATTACTCTGCTAGAAGTATAGATACTATTAACTCAATGAACTCAAGCTTTTTACTCCAGTAAAAGTGTAAAAGTACTGCTTTCAGAACTACTTACAGTATAAAAGTAAAAGTAATGTAAGGAAAAAAAGCCATTAATGACGAAAGCTTAGGCTGCACCACAGGGGTCTATAGTGCACTAGCCCACCTCCCCAAAAAAACCCATTCTTCTAAAAGCCATAGTGACTATAATGTTATGTTAAAATGTTAATGTTGATAAATTTGGGATGCGCTAGGCTTCCTGTTTCAGCTCATATACGCCTATTGAACATTAATGTAGTTTAATACAATGTAAATATATTAAGGAAGCATATCTGTTACTACTGAACATTAACATGTGTTTCATGGAGCAGAAGATATGATGACTAGTCGTCTATAAGTATTATAATGAAGTCAAACTTCAAAGACATGTTATCAATAATCTTTACTGGAATGTAGATGTACATGAATGAAAACAAGCTGAAATGAAACAGGAGTAACGAGACTAATAATTAATAATTACTCTAGTAAAGTATAAATAAGCAAAATTTCTACTTAAGTAAAGTAACCAATTATTTGTTTGTACTTCGTTACTTGACACCTCTGTATATATATATATTGTTTATTTGGACAGCGATATCCCACAGTCCCATCCAAAGGAAAGGTAAATAATGTCTAATATTTATCACTATATTCACAAATAAATGATTTTCTCCTGAAATAATCACTGAAAATCACTGCTGCTGTATGTCAGATTGGCCTGTAGTTGGCGTAACTGTGATGTACTGGTCTTTCTTTAGCGTACCGTTCACAGCTGAGGCCAACCGACCAGCCAACAGCTCCACTGTTTCTGCAGTACAGTAATGTCGTTCATGTGCTTGGCGGCTTTAAAACTATTCAGAATGAGTTTATTACTTCAGAATAGAACATTACTGCGAGCCGAGCTCTCCTGCGGTGCTCTGCATGTCGCCTCCAGCGCATCCACGGCTGAACGGCCAGTACCGGAACACTGCAGGGTGCTTGTTTTGAGGTGACCAGCTGTGCAGGCCTATGCTGGCTCTTCTAGTGGGGATGTATTCATAAACCAAACAGTGGCTCAATCTCTCAGTTCTGAAATCTTCTGGTACCAGTTCACCAGACCTAGATGAAGCCTAGACTCCAGTAGAGCTGCAGTGGAGCTACTTACTACGTCCAGCGTCCTTCAGCAGAGTCCAACGTTCAATGTTCAAAGCTACACAGTGTTTGTGTGGTAAAGTGAATTTTTAGTGTTTTAATGAAAAATGTGATTTTTTTGCGTACAACGGTTCAAAGCTGGGTTTGCAAATCAAGTAATGGCTAATGTTTTGGGCTTCTGCTAAAAATGAGCTACTGAAACACACATTTTCTGTGTTAAAGAACTTTTAGTGTTTTAAAGAAAGATATGATGCTTTTATGTGCGTACATTTGTTCACATCTGTGTTCACCAATCAAGTAATCGCAAATGCTCAAAATAAACTAAAATTGTCATTACTGCAACACAGATTTTCTGCTACTGAGTTAATTTTGTTTCTGTTTCTGTTTAATGCTTTTGCATTCTGCTGAAAATTTGCTAAAATTTTCACTACCGAAACAATAATTTTCTACAGTTGAGTTAATTTTCATTGTTTTAAAGCAAAATATGAAGATTTTATGTGTACGACTGTTCAAAGCTGTGTTCATTCATGGCTAACACTTAAGTTCAGCTCAAAATGAGCTAAAATTGTCATTACCGCAAGTAAGACCTAGATAAAGCCTAGACTCCAGTAGAGCTGCAGTGGAGCTTCTTACTACATAGAGCGTCAGCAGAGTCACTCAAAGACACCACGATCTTCACCCTTTGGATCCATCTGGTCAGAGATAAGATGCTCTGAGAGAGAGAGTCGGCAGCAGTGGGGCAGTTTAGAACAACCAAATGACATTAACCCCAACAAACAGACTCCAGAACCTTTATTAACTTTATTAATTATAATTATGAATGGGTTATTAGTACTAAGGATCAAACAAATACTCAGTAAATGCAACTACTTACCACATACCTCTTGGGAATGACCGCTCACCTCATCAGGTCATGGGCTCAAACACCTCTCCTCCTGTAACCCAACTGCACTCTAGCGGTGGTTGTGTTTGGAGCCTGAAGCTGTGCGGCCTGCACCCCGCTGCAGCCGGACATAAATAGGCTGTAATTAGGTCTTAGTATTTTCCTCCGGCAACAATAGGCCCTGTTATTGAAGTCTGGACCTAATCAGGCACCTACTGCTGCTACAGAAAGGCCTGCGGCCGGAGTGCGGGACCTGCGGTGGGACAGCTGGAGCTGCTCTGGGGGACAGGACGCCTCAGCTCCCCTAATTAAAACAATTTCGGTGCTAAACTCCAACCCAACCCAGATCTTTTGTTTGAAATCCTTGAAAGAACCCCAACGGATCCAGAACAGCGGGACGAACTTGAGTAATTCATTTCAGTCGACCTTTCCGTGCTCCGCCCACAAATGCATAGCAACTGTTGCCAAGCTTGTTGCCAAGAACATTGGCAAACATCTTAATAAATTGTAATGGAAAGCCTGAACCCACTTACTATAGAGGTGCTACATATCGCTGAGCAGTAAGTCAATTCTGTCATTACCACAACAATTACACCACATTTATAAAGTGTTTTAGCAATGTCACTAACGCAACACTAACTTTTTACCAAAAATATGATGATATTATGTGATATTATTTGTTCAAAGCTGTATTCACCAATAAAGTAATAGCTAACGCTCTAAAAAAGGGCTAAAATTGTCATTACCCCAACACAGATTTTCTGCAATTGAGTTAATTTTGTTTCTGTTTTACTGAAAATGATTTTATGTGTCCAATTGTTCAAAGCTGGGTTTGCAGGTCAAGTAATGGATAATGCTTTTGCGTTCTGCCTAAAATTAGCTAGAATTTTCACTACCGAAACAATCATTTTCTACAGTTGAGTTAACTTGTTTTAAAGCAAAATAAGAAGATTTTATGTGTACGACTATTCAAAGATGTGTTCGCAAGTCAAGTAATGGCTAATGATTTTAAGTTCTGTTCAATATTAACTTAAATTGTCACTACCGAAACACATTTTCTGCAGTAAATTAAACTTTTAGTGTTTTAAAGAAAAGTATGTTGGTTTTATATGTATATGTATATATTAACTGTTCAAAGCTGTGTTCACAAGTCAATTCATGGCTAACACTAGCTCAAAATGAAGTGAAAGTTATCATTACCGCAACACAGATTTTCTGCAGTTGAGTTAATTTTGTTTCTGTTTTACTGAGAAACGTATGATTTTATGTGTCCAACTGTTCAAAGCTGAGTTTGCAGGTCAAATAATAGCAAACGCTTTTGAGTTCTGCTTAAAAATGAGCTAAAATTGTCACTACCGAACAATAATTTTCTACAGTTGAGTTAACTTTCATTCTTTTGAAGTAAAATATAAAGACTATATGTGTAAAACTGTTCAAAGCTGTGTTTGCAGGTCAGCAAATCAAGTAATGACTAATGCTTTTAAGTTCTTAATTAAAATTGTCACTACCGAAACACCGAAAGATTTACTGCAGTAAAGTAAACTTTTAGTGTTTCAAAGAAACATATGATGGTTGTATGTGTACATCTGTTCAAAGCTGTGTTTGCAGGTCAGCTAATCGTTTGAGTTCTGCTCAAAATGATCTAAAAAATTATCACTGATGAAACGCTTGGTAAACTTTAAGCAGTGCTATAATTGTTTTGGTGGTGACAAAACTCAATGTCCAATCTCGCCATCACATAATTAAGTATAAATACGATCACTCAAAGCTAATGGGTTTTAGTCTAAAGTCCCAAATGAGTTTCAGCTCTGACTTTGAACCAGTTAGGTAGAAATATCCACATAAAACGACGTGTACAATCAGAAATTATGGCCTGGGAGAATTTAAAATTCATGCTGCAAATTAAAATCATCGTGTCAAATAATAATGATGATTAACACAACAAACAACCAATCACTGCTTAGCAAATCTACCCTGCTGGAAAAACCAGCATAGACCAGCAAGGCTGATGAACACCAGCAAAACCAGCATATGTTGTGTGTTGTATGCTGGTATACTGGTGAGCCAGCATAAACCAGCATACAAGGTGTGCTGGTCTGTGCAGATATCTTTCAGCAGGTTAGGATCATGACTGTCTGATAAATGAACTGAAAACACCTCAAAACAAAGCAGGAGAAAAACATGCTGGCGAAAGAGTCTCATTAGGGTGAATGTATAACTCTAAATGTAGGTATTGTATATAAACTGAGTTACAGTTTCTCATTAGGTTGAATGTATAACTCTAAATGTAGGTATTGTAGGTTGAATGTATAACTCTAAATGTAGGTATTGTATATAAACTGAGTTACAGTTTCTCATTAGGGTGAATGTATAACTCTAAATGTAGGTATTGTATATAAACTGAGTTACAGTTTCTCATTAGGTTGAATGTATAACTCTAAATGTAGGTATTGTATATAAACTGAGTTACAGTTTCTCATTAGGTTGAATGTATAACTCTAATGTAGGTATTGTATATAAACTGAGTTACAGTTTCTCATTAGGTTGAATGTATAACTCTAAATGTAGGTATTGTATATAAACTGAGTTACAGTTTCTCATTAGGTTGAATGTATAACTCTAAATGTAGGTATTGTATATAAACTGAGTTACAGTTTCTCATTAGGTTGAATGTATAACTCTAAATGTAGGTATTGTATATAAACTGAGTTACAGTTTCTCATTAGGTTGAATGTATAACTCTAAATGTAGGTATTGTATATAAACTGAGTTACAGTTTCTCATTAGGTTGAATGTATAACTCTAAATGTAGTTATTGTAAATAAATTGAGTTACAGTTTCTCATTAGGTTGAATGTATAACTCTAAATGTAGGTTTTGTATATAAACTGAGTTACAGTGTCTCATTAGGTTGAATGTATAACTCTAAATGTAGGTATTGTATATAAACTGAGTTACAGTTTCTCATTAGGTTGAATGTATAACTCTAAATGTAGGTTTTGTATATAAACTGAGTTACAGTTTCTCATTAGGTTGAATGTATAACTCTAAATGTAGGTATTGTATATAAACTGAGTTACAGTTTCTCATTAGTTTGGATGTATAACTCTAAATGTAGGTATTGTATATAAACTGAGTTACAGTTTCTCATTAGGTTGAATGTATAACTCTAAATGTAGGTTTTGTATATAAACGGAGTTACAGTGTCTCATTAGGTTGAATGTATAACTCTAAATGTAGGTATTGTATATAAACGGAGTTAGAGTTTCTTATTAGGTTAAATGTATAACTCTAAATGTAGGTATTGAATATAAACTGAGTTACAGTTTCTGTTTAGGTTGAGTGTATGTTGATGTCCTACTGAAGAAGACTGATTGTGATGTATGGATTGGTCAGTGTGTAGATGTTTCTGCAGAGCTGAGTTTAACTCTAGGCTATAAGAGCTGAACGGTCATTCTGAGTGACTTATTGATGATGTAGTTATTATTCTGCTACTTTTAACAATCCCCTCATTATGTTCACATGGAGGAGATAAAAAGCCTCTGGCGAGTATAAATAATCCATTAACAAAACGACTCATCTGCACAATACAGCGTTATGTATTTATGACTCGCTGTGTTTGTCCTGCTTAGAGTAATTGGCTGTTTCATCAATAGTGGAGTAAAACGTCTTTACCTGCTCACTTATAATTAAATAGTTTGTTTGTCCTAATGATCGTCTGAAGTTCAGACTTATTACTGTCACTCTGCTCTAACACTTAAATACAGTTACTTCAATATATTCAGCTCACATTCTCCAACTTCTTAACCTCTCTCTGTCTCTCTCTCTCTCTCTCTCTCTCTTTCTCTCTCTCTCTCTTTCCCTCTCTCTCTCTCTTCTTCTCTTTCTCTCTCTCTCCTTCTCTCTCTGTCTCTCTCTCTCTCTTCTTCTCTTCTCTTCTTCTTCTCTTTCTCTCTCTCTCTCTCTTCTCTTTCTCTCTCTTCTTCCCTCTCTCTCTTCCGCTCTCTTCCTCCCTCTGTCTCTCTCTTCTTCCCTCTCTCTCTCTCTTCTTCCCTCTCTCTTTCTCTCTCTCTATCTTTCCATTTCTTTCTTTCTCTCACTTTCTCTCTCACTATCTCTCTCTATCTCTCTTTCCTTCCCTCTCTCTTCCTCTCTCTTACTTTCTCTCTTTCTTTTTGATTCTCTTCCTCTCCGTCTTTCCTTCTTTCTTTCCTACTTTTTTCTCTACTTTTCTTCATTTCCTCTTTTTTTCTTTCTTTTTCATTCTTTTTGCTTTTTTTTTCTTTTTACGTATTTTTGTTATGTTTCTAATAAATTGGCTAGTGAGTAGAAGTTCAAGGTGGGTATTTGAGTGGAAGTACACAAACATGTTTCTAATAAAGTGGCCAGTTAGTGTAAGTTTAAGGTGTTTCTAATAAAGTGGCCAGTTAGTGGAAACACAAGGTGGGTGTTTCTAATACCGTGGCCAGTTAGTGGAAGTACAAGGTAGGTGTTTCTAATAAAATGGCCAGTCAGTAAAACTAGAAGGTGGTGTTTCTAATAAAGTGGCCAGTTAGTGGAAGCTCAAGGTAGGTGTTTCTAATAAAGTGGCCAGTTAGTGGAAGTACAAGGTGGGTGTTTCTAATAAAGTGGCCAATTAGTGGAAGTACAAGGTGAGTGTTTCTAATAAAATGGCCAGTTAGTGGAAGCACAAGGTGGGTGTTTCTAATAAAGTGGCCAAATGAAACAGCTTCATTGCTGACTGTCCGTAGACGGCTGTGCGTCGAGGCTGCCGTTCACTGAAATCAGCTGGATTTTAAAGATTGAACTGTTTAGCTTCGTTTCCACAGACAGCCACTTCCCTCTGCGTGGATTCTGCTGTGATTAGAGACTCAGGGCTGCATCACTACCAGCGAGTGTAGCTATGATTCAGTCTCCTCTTCCCTTATCCACTCTGCCACCTCTGTCGTTTCTATCTCTTTCTTTTTCCTCCTCTGCTCTCAGATCAGTGGGGACATTGTCACTCGCTGAAGCAGGAAGTTGTCCTAATTAAAGTAACGAGAGTAGACACTTCCCTCCTGCCGGCCGGGCCGTGACAGCACTATCAGAAAGCTGTACCCTCACTGAGCTCGTCTCAATCAGCCACCCCGGCCTGGACGGTCCCCCTGGGCTCCGCGCTGCAGGTCCTGATCACATGAACTCTCACGCCTGTCTGCCTCCCACTGCCGTCATGTTTCTCTCTCATAATCCCTCACTCACTCCCTTAGAGTCATTCTTTCTTCACTCCCCCTCTCTACTACACTCATAATCCCTCACTCCTCAGTACACACTCATATTATATGTGTACTCATTAGTGTAGTAGGTAAAGTATAGAAGTGTACTCATTAGTGTAGTAGGTGAAGTATAGAAGTGTATTCATTAGTGTAGTAGGTAAAGTATAGAAGTGTATTCATTAGTGTAGTAGGTGAAGTATAGAAGTGTACTCATTAGTGTAGTAGGTGAAGTATAGAAGTGTACTCATTAGTGTAGTAGGTAAAGTATAGAAGTGTATTCATTAGTGTAGTAGGTAAAGTATAGAAGTCTACTTATTAGTGTAGTAGGTGAAGTATAGAAGTGTATTCATTAGTGTAGTAGGTGAGAGTATAGTAGTGTATTCATTAGTGTAGTAGGGGTATAGAAGTGTATTCCATTAGTGTAGTAGGTGAGAGTATAGAAGTGTATTCATTAGTGTGTAGGTGTATAGAAGTGTACTCATTAGTGTAGTGGGTAAAGTATAGAAGTGTACTCATTAGTGTAGTGGGTAAATTATAGTAGTGCACCGATTAGTGTAGTATGTAAATTATAGAAGTGTAATCATTAGTGTAGTAGGTGTGAGTATGAAGTGTACTCATTAGTGTAGTAGGTAAAGTATAGAAGTGTACTCATTAGTGTAGTAGGTAAAGTATAGAAGTGTACTCATTAGTGTAGTAGGTAAAGTATAGTAGTGTACTCATTAGTGTAGTAGGTAAAGTATAGAAGTGTACTCATTAGTGTAGTAGGTAAAGTATAGAAGTGTACTCATTAGTGTAGTAGGTAAAGTATAGAAGTGTACTAATTAGTGTAGTAGGTAAAGTATAGAAGTGTACTCATTAGTGTAGGTGTGAGAGTATAGAAGTGTACTCATTAGTGTAGTAGGTGAGAGTATAGTAGTGTACTCATTAGTGTAGTAGGTGAGAGTATATAAGTGTATTCATTAGTGCAATAGGTGAGAGTATAGAAGTGTAATCATTAGTGTAGTAGGTGAAGTATAGAAGTGTATTCATTAGTGTAGTAGGTGAAGTATAGAAGTGTATTCATTAGTGTAGTAGGTAAAGTATAGAAGTGTACTCATTAGTGTAGTAGGTGAAGTATAGAAGTGTATTCATTAGTGTAATAGGTGAGAGTATATAAGTGTATTCATTAGTGCAATAGGTGAGAGTATAGAAGTGTAATCATTAGTGTAGTAGGTGAAGTATAGAAGTGTATTCATTAGTGTAGTAGGTGAAGTATAGAAGTGTATTCATTAGTGTAGTAGGTAAAGTATAGAAGTGTACTCATTAGTGTAGTAGGTGAAGTATAGAAGTGTATTCATTAGTGTAATAGGTGAGAGTATATAAGTGTATTCATTAGTTCAATAGGTGAGAGTATAGAAGTGTAATCATTAGTGTAGTAGGTGAAGTATAGAAGTGTATTCATTAGTGTAGTAGGTGAAGTATAGAAGTGTATTCATTAGTGTAGTAGGTGAAGTATAGAAGTGTATTCATTAGTGTAGTAGGTGAGAGTATAGAAGTGTATTCATTAGTGCAATAGGTGAGAGTATATAAGTGTAATCATTATTGTAGTAGGTGAGAGTATAGAAGTGTATTATTAGTGTAGTAGGTGAAGTATAGTAGTGTATTCATTAGTGTAGTAGGTGAGAGTATAGAAGTGTATTATTAGTGTAGTAGGTGAGAGTATAGAAGTGTATTATTAGTGTAGTAGGTGAAGTATAGAAGTGTAATTCATTAGTGCAATAGGTGAGAGTATAGAAGTGTATCATTAGTGTAGTAGTGAGAGTATAGATGTGATTATTAGTGTAGTAGGTGAAGTATAGAAGTGTATTCATTAGTGTAGTAGGTGAAGTATAGAAGTGTATTCATTAGTGTAGTAGGTAAAGTATAGAAGTGTACTCATTAGTGTAGTAGGTGAAGTATAGAAGTGTATTCATTAGTGTAATAGGGTGAGTATAATGTATTCATTAGTGCAATAGGTGAGAGTATAGAAGTGTTATCATTGTGTAGGTGAAGTATAGAAGTGTATTCATTAGTGTAGTAGGTGAAGTATAGAAGTGATTCATTAGTGTAGGTAAAGTATAGAGTGTACTCATTAGTGTGTAGGTGAAGTATAGAAGTGTATTCATTAGTGTAATAGGTGAGAGTATAAGTGTATTCAGTAGTGCAATAGGTGAGAGTATATGAAGTGTAATCATTAGTGTAGTAGTGAAGTATAGAAGTGTATTCATTAGTGTAGTAGTGAAGTATAGAAGTGTATTCATTAGTGTAGTAGGTGAAGTATAGAAGTGTATTCATTAGTGTAGTAGGTGAGAGTATAGAAGTGTATTCATTAGTGAAATAGGTGAGAGTATATAAGTGTATCATTAGTGTAGTAGGTGAGAGTATAGAAGTGTATTATTAGTGTAGTAGGTGAGTATAGAAGGTATTCATTAGTGTAGTAGGTGAAGTATAGAAGTGTATTCATTAGTGTAGTAGGTGAAGTATAGAAGTGTATTCATAGTGTAGTAGTGAAGTATAGTAATGTATTCATTAGTGTAGTAGGTGAGAGTATAGAAGTGTATTCATTAGTGTAGTAGGTGAAGTATAGTAGTGTATCATTAGTGTAGTAGGTGAAGTATAGAAGTGTATTCATTAGTGTAGTAGGTGAAGTATTAGAAGTGTATTCATTAGTGTAGTAGGTGAGAGTATTAAGTGTAATCATTAGTGTAGTAGGTGAGTATAGAAGTGTAACTCATTAGTGTAGTAGGTGAAGTATAGAAGTGTATTCATTAGTGTAGTAGTGAAAGGTATAGAAGGTAGCATTCATTATGGGTAGTAGAGTGGTAGAGTAGTATATAAGTGTAATCACTTTAGTGTGAAAGTAGGTGAAGTATAGAAGTGTATTCTTAGTGTAGTAGTAAGTATAGAAGTGTATTCATTAGTGTAGTAGGTGAAGTATAGAAGTGTATTCATTAGTGTATAGGTGAGAGTATAGAAAGTGTATTCATTGGGTAGTAGGTGAGAGTATATAAGTGTACTCATTAGTGTAGTAGGTGAAGTTAGACGTGTAATCATTAGTGTAGTAGGTGAAAGTATAGAAGGGTATCATTAGTGTAGTAGGTGAGAGTATAAAGTGTAATCATTAGTGTAGTAGGTGAAGTATAGAAGTTTGTACTCATTAGTGTATAGGGTGAAGTATAGAAGTGTATTCATTATGTGTAGTAGGTGAAGTATAGAAGTGTATTCATTAGTGTAGTAGTGAAGTCATAGAAGTGTATTCATTAGTGTAGTAGGTGAAGTATAGAAGTGTACTCATTAGTGTAGTAGGTGAAGTATAGAAGTGTACTCATTAGTGTAGTAGGTGAGTATAGAAGTGTACTCATTAGTGAGGTATGTTAGTAAAGAAGTGAACTAGAGTAGTACGTGAAGTATAGAAGAGTGTTCTGCAGTCATTTTATTGTAGGATGAGCAGAATGCTGGTCTGGTTGGTATAATCATGGATGTCCTGAAAAAGACAGAGTCTAGAAGGCAACATGTTCTCCAAAATGTGTTCAGTGTTACTGAAGTTTTCAGAGACGTACCTGTCAACGACTAATACCCTCCAATAACAGATGCTGGATTTAGAACTTTATGCTGGTAACAGTCTAGATCAAGGGTCTCTAATAGGCGGATCCAGACCCAGACGTTGTCCAATGTGGACCCAAACTGATAAACTATTGAGAATGATTTAATTTACACGGTGTTTATTTTAAGCAGTGGAGCTTTTCTAGTTGCTGTAAGATCACCGAAGGCTCCTCAGCCAATCAGATCTGTGCACATTGGGCATGCGGCGAGGTAGAAAGCGCGAAAGCGATGTAGCCCTTGTTCTTACTCTTGAAGTAAAGACAAAAAAATATTTGGAGTTTTATAAATATTTAATTCAGTTCAGCATTTAAACAGTAAATATACTGAAATATACTGAACCATATTTGTGACTAGGATTGTCTTACAGTAGCTGATGGTATAAGATGCTGATACTAGGTAACTTAAATATACAGGATATGGCAACATAACACAAGTTAGAAATGATGATGGTCCGGACCTTGGCCCGAGGAAATCTTCTCTAACAGGACCGTACTGAATTCTAATTAAACACCCCTGGTCTAGAGAGTCAAACAATCTTAATGGTTGACTCGTCAGACCACAACACATGCTTGTATGATGGCATACGTTTCTGTGAGGGAGCTCTTAGAGGTGGACGTTCGGTTCCATTCACCACCACTGTGAACCGTGAACTTTCTCTAGAACTAAACTGCTCAGAATAACTTTCAATTATGCAGGAATCAAAAAAATGATGGAGTTTCCCTTTATTAGGGCATATTTTCCTTACCCCTACACCTTCTCTCTCTCTCTCTCTCTCTCTCCTGCTGTCAGAGAGTCGGTGTGTCTTGCGAATGAAAAGGTCACAGACTGTTCATCTGCAGAGAGGAGGATATACCCCACTGTCTCCATCTCTCTCTCTCTCTCTCTCTCTCTCTCTCCCATCATATATGACCATCTCATCTGCAACTGCTCTCAGAATGACACTTCATATGGCCTGACCATTTGCCCTGATGAACTCTCAGCCCTCCCTCTCTCGCCCTCTCTCTCTCTCTCGCTCTCATTTGTGTCTCTCGTCTCTCTCTCTCTCTCTCTCTCTCTCTCTCTTCTGTCTTCTGTCCTGTCTCTCTCTCCTCTGTCTTCTCTCTCTCTCTGCTCTCCTGCTCTCGTCTCTCTCCTCTCTCTCTCTCTCTCTCTCTCTCTCTCTGTTCTGTCTCTCTCTGTGTCTCTCTCTATCTATCTTTCTCGGTCCTCTCTCTGCTGTCTCTCTCTTGTTCTCTCCTCTCTCTCTCTCTCCTCTCTCGTTCTGTCTCTCTCTGTCTCCCTCTCTGTCTCTCTTCTCTCTCTCTCTCCTGTCTCTCTCGCTCTCTCTCTCTCTCTCTCTCTCTGTCTCTCTCTCGTCTCTCTTCCTCCTCGTCTCCTCTCTCTCTCTCTCCTCTCTCTGTCTCTCTCTCATGTCTCGTCTCCTGTCTCCTCTCTCTGCTGTCTCGCTCTCTCTCTCCTCTCTCTCTCTCTCTCTGTCGCTCGCTTCTCATCTCTCTCGCTCTCCTCTGCTCTCTCTCTTTCTCTGTCTCTTCTCTCGTCACTTCTCTCTCGGTCTCTCTCTCCTCGTCTCTTCTCTCTCTTTCATGTCTCTCTCTCTCCTGTCGCTCTCTGCTCTCTCTCTCTCTCTCTCTCTCTCTCCCTTCTTCCTCTCTCTCTCTCTCTCTCTCAGTCTTCTCTCTGCTGTCTCTCTCTGTCTCTCACTGTCTCTGGCTCTCTCTCTCTCTCTCTCGTGCTTTCTCGTCGTCTCTCTGTCTCTCTCCCTCTCTCTCTCTGCTCCTCTCTCTCTCTCTGTCTATCTCTCTCTCTCCTTTCTGTGCTCTCTCCGTCTCTCCCATGTCTCCCTCCCACCTCGTCTGTCTCGCTCTCTCTCTCGCTGTCTCTCATCAGTTGCTCGCTCTGCGCTCTCTCTCTCTCGCTCTCGCTCTTTGTCTCTCTCTGGTCTCTCTCTCTCTCTCTCTCTCTGCGTCTCTCTCTCCTCTCTTCCGTGCTCGCTCTGCGCTCTCTCTCTTCTCTCTGTCTCTTTCTCCCTGCTTGCTCTCTCTGTCTCGCTCTCTCTCTTCGCGGTCTCTCGCGCGTGCTCGCGATGCGTTTCGTGGTCTGCTCCGATAGCTCTACTCCTGCTCTCTCGCTCTCTCTGCTCTCGCGGTCTCTCTGCTGCTTTCGTCTCTTCTATCAAGCAGAATATATCATACGTAGATATACGAGAGAGATGCATACATACATCATAGAGCTGCTGCGTACTCGTAGTACAGTAGACTCTTGGGCTTCTGGTCGCGCTCTAGAAGACTCGAGGTCTCTGATCCTCACTGAGAAGAGAGCGAAACTCGTCGGTAGACTAGTGGAATAGGACAGATACGATCTGAAGAGCTACGCGCATGCGTGCGTACTACGCATCTGCTACTGCGCCTAAATGACAGACTACGTACTCTACGTGACGAGGTAGATCTACGTGAAGAAAAGAGCTCGCTCTGTCTCTCCTCTGGCTCGCCTCTCTCTCGATAGCTCTCGCTCTCCGCGTGCATCTCTGACCAGCTCATCTGGCACGCTCTCAGAATGACTCGTCTGCTCTGCCTTCCATGTGCCCTAGGTCTACCTCGCTGTCTCTCTCCTCGCGCGCGCCTCTCTCTCTCTCGCTCTGTCCTCCTCGCTGGCTCTCCTCATCTCTCTCTCATCCTCTCCCTCCGTCTCGCGCTCTCGCTCTCTCGTGCTCTCTCCCGTCTGGTCGCTCGGTCCGCGCTCTCTCACTCTCCTCTCGCTCTCTGGCTCGTCCTCGCTCGGTGTCGCCTCTTTCTCTCATCTTCTCTGTCGCTCTCTCTTCTCGCGTCATCTCGCTCGGTCCTCTGTCCTCTCTCATCTCTCGCTTCTCGTTCTCTGCTCTCTCTCTGCGTCTCGCTCTTGCTCTTCGCTCTCGCTCGCTCCTCTTCTCCTCGTCTCTCTGCTCTCTGTCTCTCTCTCAGTTACTCTGTCTCTCTCTCTCTCTGTCTCTCTCTCTCTCTCTGAGATGGAACGAGGGGCTGTTGTATAGAGTGTGGGGGTGGACTGACCACATCTAACAAGGCTGTCAGACTTGCTCTCACCATCTTATAACAGCACTCTTAAATAGATTCACTCTTATATAAACACTCAAATACACTTTATATTGTGTAGAAGATGTAAACGACGTGAAGCTTAAATAAACTCATGTATTCATACAAAAATAGTTCTTTTTAGAGTCATCCAACAGCAAAGCTCCTATGTACAGGGCTTCTCCACCACCCTCTGGTGGTCCACAGGCCTGTACTCTGGGGGGGAGTCAGTAGTTTGTAATGGTCTGAGACTAATACAGCTGCAGTATTGATACAGACGGTCAGCTGGTCAGAGATCTGGACCCACTTCCAGCCCAACTCTGGTCCAGTTCACTGCTGGTGGAACACGTTCTCTGATCATACGAGGAGCTTCATCAGTAGATCTCTCTTCTTCTTCTAGCAGCACGTCGCTCCACACCGTCATCAGACTCTGTTTATCATCAGACTCTTCACAGACGCTCATATCGTTCCTGCAGCACCAGCTGCTGCTAAACACCAAACCAGACCCCCAATAACAGAGATACTTGATTTAATCTCCTGGTTTTCAGGGGGCGCGTTTCTGGCCGAGCATCAGCGACCCGATGATAAGAGTCTTATGTGAGTCTCACACTTTCGAGCTTTAACCTACGAGTGCCGGACGCAGCTGGAACGTCTCTGGATCTGTTCACTCTATCAGTTTTCGCTGAGAAGCTTCAGAGCCTCTCGACTTGTAGGCCAAGACCACTGCATCGTCTGAAGCAGCTGGTTGAACTAGGAGCCCCGTAGGCAGGGGGCGCTCACTGTAAGCTGGCTAGTCTCCCTGCTGGGTTAATGGCTTTTACTCTCTTTCTATTTCTCCAGTTAAGATGTTAAACCTGACTTCTGCTCTTTTAACAATAAACTCAACTAATATTTATTTATTTTTAGAATTATTACCCATTTGAGTTGCACACAGCAGAATTTGACCACCGCATTTAACCCACACCCACAAACACACACACACACTAGTGAACAGACACAGTAGGGGCAGTGGAGCACCCTCATATGCACACACTCACTAGTGAACAGACACACTAGGTGGCAGTGGAGCACCCACATACACACACACTGACTAGTGTACAGACACACTATAAGGCAGAGAAACAACCAGATATACACACACGCACTAGGGGGCAGTGAAACACTCACTCACTAGTGAACAGAAACACTAGGGAACAGAGAAAAAAACAGATATACACACACACATTAGTGAAGAGACACACAAGGGGGCAGTGAAACATCCACATATACACACACTCAATAGTGAACAGACACACTAGGAGGCAGTTAAACACCCAGATATACACTCACTCACTAGTGAACAGACACACTAGGGGACAGAGAAAAAACAGATATACACACACACATTAGTGAAGAGACACACAAGGGGGCAGTGAAACATCCACATATACACACACTCAATAGTGAACAGACACACTAGGAGGCAGTTAAACACCCAGATATACACTCACTCACTAGTGAACAGACACACTAGGGGACAGAGAAAAAACAGATATACACACACACATTAGTGAAGAGACACACAAGGGGGCAGTGAAACATCCACATATACACACACTCAATAGTGAACAGACACACTAGGAGGCAGTAAAACACCCAGATATACACTCACTCACTAGTGAACAGACACACTAGGGGACAGAGAAAAAAACAGATATACACACACACATTAGTGAAGAGACACACAAGGGGGCAGTGAAACATCCACATATACACACACTCAATAGTGAACAGACACACTAGGAGGCAGTTAAACACCCAGATATACACTCATTCACTAGTGAACAGACACACTAGGAGGCAGTTAAACACCCAAATATACATACACACACATACACACAAGTGAACAGACACACTCGGGGGCATTGAAACACCAGCATACACACACACACACACACACACACACACACACACACTAGTGAACACACACACTAGGGGGCTAAGAAACACCCACATATACACACAGACACTAGTGAACAGACACACTAGGGGCAATGAAACACTCACATACAGACACACTAGTGAACAGACACAGTGAATAGAGGTGGCCACCAGAGTGGTGGGCAGCCCTGTCCCCAGCGCCCAGGGAGCAGTCAGGGGTTAGGTGCCTCCCACAAGGGCACCTCAGTTGCGTCCTGTCTGTTCGTGGGATCGAACCAGCGACCCTCCGGCCCACAACAGCCCCATTTATTTGTTTGTGTATATACATTTATTTGCATAACACCATGACCCTAAGGAAAATTTGTGCATGAAGCAGTGTATCACCCACAGTGTATCACCCACAGTGTATCACCCACAGTGTATCACCCACAGTGTACCACCCACTACTACATTCTGTGAGTCCTGCTAATGATCTGGTTTTAACTACATTCATTATGTAGCTAAAAATGAAGAGATCTAGTGATTAGGCTGCATATGTCACTCATCAATCAGGGTCAGTTCTAAATAGTGAACCGTTGGAGTTCATCCATCACCTAATAGTCTCTGTGACAGACTGAGGAGAGCGGGAGAGCAGACTTTGGCGGTGTTATGAGGAGAAGCTAAAAGTTTCCCCGTTTATTCTCTTTACTGATGATTTCTCTTCGGCTGGCTCAGCTCCTCAGCCTTTATCTCCAGACAGCAGGGCCGCAGTAGAAGCTCACAGCGGCTTGTTTTCTCTTGCTGTTGTTACTACAGCCATGAACCACGCAGCACACCATGGCTATAGTTTATCTGTCAGGATGCTTTATGGGCTAACAGTGTACAAACAGTGGCTCTACACGTGCCGCTGTCGCCGCCGCACTGACCGGTAGTCTGTCAACAATACTGCTGCGGCAACAAGTGTAGGGTCAACCGCGTAGCAACAGTAGACTTGCTTAGAAGCTGTTTGAGGTTTCCACTGCTGAATGCTCATTGGCTAACTTGGTGTTGGCCACCATTTCGGCTATTAGCCTCGTAGCTCCATTGCTAAAAACTAAAGAAGGACACCATACGCGTCCTGGCTGATTGGCTATGTTTGGTGTAATTAGGTAGAACTTTGATGTTAGTAATTTGAAGTCATCGGCCTCCCAGCAGAGAAGATCTGACTGTACGTCACATCCACTCACCTCACATGGAAATCCGAATCTGACTTTGAATCAGCGGTGACGATGAAGCGTAAGCGGAACCGATTAAACCTCCCTGACATTTGGGCATGTAGAGCACAGCTCCGCTTTCATATGCCACCGTTACGCCACACGAGCTCACAGCTTTCAGCATCTCTCCTCTGTTCCTGTCTGTGTTTGTTACTCCTCCCTCTCTCCCTCTGTCCCTCTCTTCTCTCCCCTCATCAGTATTCTGCCTCGAGCTCGGCTGTCCTGCTGCAGCCAAAGAAGTCGTGTGACTGGATTGTATGTTTGAACTCTCTGACTGAAGGACATTAAGTGGCGTCCACACTGCCGCTCACGCTGCCGTGGACGCGAACGAGGTGTGGCCTTGCCGGGTGGCCGCTCAGACAGGCTCATGGACTTTGAATTGTAAATAAATTGTTGCCGTTGTTGTTAAAGATGTGTCAGATGTGTTACTGGTGCTCTTCTGTGCTGGGCTGTGGGGTAGTTGGTGCAGTGTTGGCAAAGACCGTCAACCGAGAGTGCGTGGTTAGTGGTGACCCACCCCCTGGACCAGCCAATAGCATTCCATGTATAACAGCCTTAAACATACAGACATTTGTTTCAAACGTTAGAATTGCTGGGATACAGCCAATCTGTCAGCTTGGTTTCTGCCATGCCAACAGTGATGGCTGAGGTGCCCTATGTGCCCACAAACAAGCTCCTTGCCTCAACCACCCAACTGAAAAAAACAGCTTGATCACTTTAAGCTGAGTAAGCTAGAACACTTACATACTTGTTTGAGTTTGATGGCTTAGATTGACTAAACTGAGTGACCAGCCTCAACTGGCCATCTAGAAAGGATTAGAGTGACCAGCTTGACCAAGTTGGGTGACTGAGCACCACCAAGCAGGTTGACCAGCACAGGGTATGTTTTTGTTTGAACTTGACCAGCTAGTGGACCAGAATAACCAAGGTGGTTGACCGGGTTGGTTAAATTGGTCTTGCTGGCAAATGTAGTAAACCATGGAACTAAACCAAAAACATCCTCTATGCTAGTCAGCCAGCTTGGTTCTCCTCTGCTGTGTTCATTAAAACAACTATAAACACTATTTTTCCCACAATCTTTTCTATGTCAACACCACATTGGTGTCCGAGCCCCACCAACCACGCCCCCCAAAACACACCCAACACCCCCAGCAGCCTGCGACTACTATGACCAAAGGTTTATCAGCATAGAGGACCACGCCTAGCCAATTGCATTCCATGTGTAACAGCCTCAAACATACAGACATTTGTTTCAAACGTTATTATTGCTAGGATACAGCCAATCTGTCAGCTTGGTTTCTGCCATGCCAACATTGATGGCTGAGGTGCCCCAAAAACAAGCTCCTTGCTTCGACCACCCTTCTGAAAATAACAGCTTGATCACCTTAAGCTGAGTAAGCTAGAAGTTTGATGGCTTAGATTGACCAAAGTAAGTGACCATCCTCAACTGGCCAACTAGAATGGATTAGGGTGACCAGCTTGACCAAGTTGGGTGATAGAGCATCACCGAGCAGGTTGACCAGCACAGGGTATGTTTTTGTTTGAACTTAACCAGCTTGATGAAACTAGTGGACCAGAATAAGTAAGGTGGTTGACCAGGTTTGTTAAATTGGTCTTCTGGTAAATTTAATAAACCGTGAAACAAAAACATCCTCTATGCTAGTCAACCTGCTTGGTGTTGGTGGTTGTGTTGGTCACCCAACTAGCTCAAGCAGGTCTCCCTGATTCATTCTAGATAACTCATTTGGTGATGCTGGTCTTTCAGCTTAACCAAGTTGTGTGAACAACACGACCAGAATCACTAAGCAGGCTGACCAGCATTGAGGATGTTTTTGTTTGAAGTTGATGGTTTAGCTTGACCAACCAATTGGTCAACCAGTATAACCAAGATTTAGGTTATACCAGCCTGGTCAAGTTGGTCTTGCTGGCAGACTTAATAAACCTTAAAACACAAACATGTTTTCATATTTATATTTCAACACCTAAACCAGCTTATACCCTCTGAAACCAGCTTCCAGCAAAAGCAGGTCTTGGCTGGATTTTTCAGACTGCACACACCACAGTGTCCCCTCCCTCCCGTCCACTTTCCTGCAAGGTTTTCTTGCCTGCGCTGCCATCTAGAGGTCAGCAGTGGAACACATCCAGGGTCAAGTCCCAGCACGTCCTTCTGTAAGCGGTTAAAACCCCCCCAGAAGGGTTTGAAAACATCCAGCCAACTCCTTATCCAATCCCGTTGTCAAGAGGAGAGCAGCCGCTGCGCATTTGATCCTTTTCTCTTCTCGGACATCAGGGCCGGCGCTCTTATTTATATATTATTCCACACCTGAGGTTGGATCCAAAAGTGGAGAGTTTTCTTCTCCCATCTCAATTGCAGCATGAAGATAAGTGTACTGCTGCTGCTCGGCGATAAGAGACATTCAGCGTGTCCGTAACAGCCACGGCCATTTCTCCCACACCACACACATCTAAATGCCACTTGGAACGCGCCTGGGCTCCCGGAGAGCGATATGATCCACCTCTAGTCATGGTCGAGGAATAAAAGGTGATGCTTTCTTGAGGAAATGCCAAGAAAACTTCCACAGTGTTCACTTTTCCGCCTCCTCCTTCCTGCCAGCGGCTCGATTAGCATTCCAGTCAAATGGCTTAACAGGCAATATTTAGATGATCTAATAGAATGCAGTCCAATGTCAACAATGCGATGCATCATTGTAATCTTCTTAGAATAATCTTTTAAAGCCCTCATTATGAATTATGTGCAGCTTCTTTACCTTGGCAAAGTCCGCTGTGGACTCGGAGGAAACAGTAGCTCCCGTCCACCTTTGATGTGTCGCGTGGCAGATTTAATCAGCGGCGTTGCCGGTAGGCGATTTATTCAGCACTCCTGCCCTCCGTAACCAGAAACCCAGCTCCTCCGGCCTCCTGCCGCTTGTAATCATCCCTCCATCGCACCACCCTGCACACAATTACGCCTCATTTCTCCCAAAAACACATCCAACTATAATCAAATCTTCACTTTCACTGCTTTATGATGCACAATACAGGCCAAACGAGTGGAAGCAAACAAGGGTCTCTATTGAGCCGTAACATTAAGACCACCTCCTTGTGTCTGCACTAGTTCTACACTTACAGACTGCAGTTCATCTGATTCGCTGTATACTTTGTTACCTTGTTCTTCAATGATCAGGTCCACCACAGGACCCCCACAGAGCAGGTACTATTTGGGTGGTGGGACATTCTCAAGTCACCTGCCTTGTTCTCTATGTCTTCAATATACTGCCATTACAAGTGGAATAGTGCCTCCCAGTGATCGGGAAAGGAAAGGCGCTACCACGAGGGCCAAAGAAGGAGCAACATGAAATGAGCAGCGAGGACTGAGGAGGAGACAGCAAGACAAGGCTGGCCAGTAAAGCCTGACTGGACGACAGCAGAAGAGACAGCTGGCGAGGATGCGAGGACAGTCCTCAAGCAGCCACCGACAGCGTGATTGGCCGAGGCTGAGAGTCAGGGCTTCAGTGTGCGCATGCAGCAGCCTCACTCTCGTCTACGGAGCGTGGCAAAGGAAGAAGAGAGCAGTGGTCAGTCTCTCAGCTGAGAGGAGAGGATACAATACTCCACTGGCCAGAGCAGTCCAAAGAGAAACATCTGTAACCCTGCTGGGCCTAGAGTGGGGTCCACAGCTGTAACCTAAATAGGCACCACAAACTGACCCAAACAAGACCCACAACTGGAGCTCCACTGGGGCCTTAAGTTATAACCCAACTGAGGCCCAAAGTTATAACCCAGCCGGGGTCCATGTATAACCAATCAAAAGGCCAATACTAGTACATGTAAAACCCATACAGCCCAGACAAAAACCCATATGAGGCCCACAATGGCAGCCTAACTGGGCCCTTCAATGGTAACCCACCTGGGGACCACAACTTTAGACTGATTGGGTTCCGTAACTTTAACCCAGCTGGGCCTCCAGTGGTAGCATACCTGGGGTCCACAGCTGTAACCTAAATAGGCACCACAAACTCACCCAAATGGGACCCACAACTGGATCTCCATTGGGGCCTGAAGTTATAACCTAATCTGGGCCCAAAGTTATAACCCAACTGAGGCCCAAAGTTATAACCCAACTGGGTCCCAAAATTAAAACCAAACTGAGGCCCTAAGTTATAACCCAACTGGGGTCCATGTATCACCAATCGAATGGCCACTACAGGTACATGTAAAACATATATATAGCCCAGACAAAAACCCATATGGGGCCCACAATGGCAGCCTAACTGGGCTCTTCAATGGTAACCCACCTGGGGACCACAACTTTAGATTGATTGGGTCCCATATCTGTAACCCTGCTGGGCCTAGAGTGGTAGCCTAACTGGGGTCCACAGCTGTAAGCTAAATAGGCCCCACAAACTGACCCAAACGGGACCCACAACTGGAGCTCCACTGGGGCCTGAAGTTATAACCCAACTGAGGCCCAAAGTTATAACCCAGCCGGGGTCCATGTATAACCAATCAAAAGGCCAATACTAGTACATGTAAAACCCATACAGCCCAGACAAAAACCCATATGAGGCCCACAATGGCAGCCTAACTGGGCCCTTCAATGGTAACCCACCTGGGGACCACAACTTTAGACTGACTGGGTTCCGTAACTGTAACCCAGCTGGGCCTCCAGTGGTAGCATACCTGGGGTCCACAGCTGTAACCTAAATAGGCACCACAAACTCACCCAAATGGGACCCACAACTGGATCTCCATTGGGGCCTGAAGTTATAACCCAATCTGGGTCCAAAGTTATAAGCCAACTGAGGCCCTAAGTTATAACCCAACTGGGGTCCATGTATCACCAATCGAATGGCCACTACAGGTACATGTAAAACATATATATAGCCCAGACAAAAACCCATATGGGGCCCACAATGGCAGCCTAACTGGGCTCTTTAATGGTAACCCACCTGGGGACCACAACTTTAGATTGATTGGGTCCCATATCTGTAACCCTGCTGGGCCTAGAGTGGTAGCCTAACTGGGGTCCACAGCTGTAAGCTAAATAGGCCCCACAAACTGACCCAAACGGGACCCACAACTGGAGCTCCACTGGGGCCTGAAGTTATAACCCAACTGGGGCCCAAAGTTATAAGCCAACTGAGGCCCTAAGTTATAACCCAACTGAGGCCCAAAGGTATAACCCAACTGGGTCCCAAAATTAAAACCAAACTGAGGCCCTAAGTTATAACCCAACTGGGGTCCATGTATCACCAATCGAATGGCCACTACAGGTACATGTAAAAGATATATACAGCCCAGACAAAAACCCATATGGGGCCCACAATGGCAGCCTAACTGGGCTCTTCAATGGTAACCCACCTGGGGACCACAACTTTAGACTGACTGGGTCCCATTACTGTAACCCTTCTGGGCCTCCAGTAGTAGCCTAACTGGGGTCCACAGCTGTAACCTAAATAGGTACCACAAACTGACCCAAACGGGACACCCAACTGGATCTCCACTGGGGCCTGAAGTTATAACCCAACTGGGTCCCAAAATTAAAACACAACTAAGGCCCAAAGTTATAACCCAACCGGGTCCTAAAATTATGACTTAACTGAGGCCCAAAGTTATAACCCAACTGGGGCCCATGTATCACCAATCAAAAGGCCGCTACAAGTACATATAAAACCAATACAGCCAAGACAAAAACCCATAAGGGGCCCACAGGGACATGTTGGTGGGGCAGGTTCATTGACTAGTGTTGGTGCTCAAAATCGTTTTTTTTTTTTCATTTTCTCCAGACGTTCTTCTCTATTAATTGTTTCTTTGAGCAACCCCAGTTTTCACGAAGTTCATGTTGTTTCTAAACTTCTAGAAGGTCTGAACGTCTCTCGGTGGTCCAGCCAGGCAGATTGTGACACGGCAGCACTTTCTCCTTAAACACCTGCTGATTTGACTCGGGCTTAAACCGTTTTAATTTCATGGAAGAACAGACAAAAAGGCAGAGAGATGAGCTCACTGACAAAGGCAGGTGCTGCATTATTAAAACCAGAGAGTACAAAGAAGAGTAAAAAAGAGAGGGATGGGGGAGAGAGGGAGGTGTGGGGGGCAGAACATGACGGGAATGGTAAAGAAAAAGACTGCAGCGTTTTAAAACAATGACTAAAAACTAACATTAGGAATGGTGGTCCGATTCCATTAGCTGGCCTGGCGCACTGCAGCGTACATCGCAGTGACTGGCTCGGCGGTAGCAGTTTCTCAAAGTGATGATGAATAGAATGAGATGTAAACATGTAATGTACGGTGGTCTCCCTGAGAGTGAGAGGATGGGGGTCCACTGTTGGCCCACTAAAGGCAAAGCTGGACGGCCCACCAGTCTGAGATAAAGCAGTAGTTAGACTTTGTACGCAGGAGAATAATCTGGGTGGCCCGATGGTGGACCAGCAGTCAGTGGACCGTCCACCTTATCAAGCCAGCGGAGCAGTATATACTCACTATCTAGAGTGTCAGAGTTATCTAGCTCATCAGTAACAGGTTCTCAGGGCTACAGCTGAGGATCCAGTTCAGATCCCGGTTTGTGTTTATATTTTACTCTCAGTAAGAAACTTAGTAAGAATGATGTCTAGCTCCTGCTCTAGATAGCTCACCTTCCTAAAAGCTGGTTTTAGCTAGTACTAAACACCAAGAACTATCTAGAACATTACATTTCTCTTTATATATGACCTCAGCTGTTAGTATTAGTTTGTACTAAACACCAAGAACTATCTAGAACATTACATCTCTTTATATATGACCTCAGCTGTTAGCATTAGCTAGTGATAAACACCAAAGACTATCTAGAACATGGAATAGAACATAGAACATCTGCTAATATGAATCAAAGCCCACCCTATCACCTAAAATATTATCTACAGGCTGATTCCACTGTAGGTAAGGTAGTAAATCACTGTATGTATAGTGACGTAGAACAACATTTGTGGAATTACAGTAAATTACAAATAAATAAACAAAATACAACATTATCTGTACGTCTGTTTATTATTAGATAAATCCAATTAAAGACCACTTTACAAAATAAACTAGATACTCCACTTTACATGGTACTGCTGTCAGAAAACTTTATACATGCAATGTCTGAATTATATATATATATAACCCCAAAAAATATATTTTAATGCTGAAATGAAATAAATAAATGTATGTTGAGGTTTTCTGACTAGACTAGACTAACATTAATGTTAGACAGTAAGGCTGTGTCCCAAACAGCGCCCTCTGGAACATTACACACTACTGCACTACTGACAGCACTTCTAACTATGGTGTCCTTTTATTCATTAATTAATTAATTAATTTATTTTATTTATTATATTTTATTTTTTTGTATGTAGTGTAGTAGCAGTCTGCAGTTTGGGGGCGTGGCCAGAGAGTAATGTAACTTTACATTTCAGAGTGTTTTCTGACTAAAGTAAATATAAACATTAGCTAACCCAAACCCTTCTAGTCTGTTACCATAACAACACATTATACTAAAGCTGGTTTATTACAGTATATATGGTCATCGTTGTTACTCACTGCTCTCATCACTGACCTCACGTTGACCTCCAGCAAGGCGAGAGCTCGGGTCAGTGAAGCTGCTGACTGCTGGATATTTCTGAACAGGCATCTCAACACAAGCCACCCAGACCACCCAGACCACCTAACAACCAAAGCCCGTTGCTAACAACAAACACAGTGCGTTAATTGCGAATGCTGCCAAAACGCACTTTTAAAATAAAGTGTTTTAGCTAATGCTAACAGCTGAGATAATATATGAACAGAGATGTAATGTTCTAGATAGTTTTTTCCAGTTAGTGCTAGTTATTGGTAAAAGCTGAGTTAATATATTAGCAGAGATGTAATGCTCTAGATAGTTATTGGTGTTTAGCACTAGCTAATGCTAACACCTGAGGTAATATATTAACAGAAATGTAATATTCTAGATAGTTGTTGCCATTTAATGCTAGTTAAAGCTAAAAACTAGGGTAATATATGAACAGAGATGAAATGTGCTAGATAGTTCTCGGCTATTAGTACCAGGTAATGCTAACAGCTAAGGTAAAATTTATTACCAGAGATGTAATGTTCTAGATAGTTCTTGGTGTATTGCACTAGCTAATGCTAACAACTGAGGTAACATATTAACAGAGATGCAATGTTCTAGATAGGTCTTGGAGTTTAGTACTAGGTGACAGTAACAGCTGAGATAATATATTAATGAAGATGTAATGTTCTAGATGGTTCTTAGTGTTTTGCACTAGCTAATGCTAACAACTGAGGTAACATATTAACAGAGATGTAATATGCTAGATAGTTCTTGGCGTTTAGTACCAGCCAACACTAACAGCTGAGATAATATATTAAGAGATGTAACGTTCTAGAGTTCTCATTGTTGTTTGTGCTGCAGGTTCACTATTGCATTAACACTGTTAGGTTGTTAGTTAAAGGTCTGTGAGATGAACTTACAGGTAAATCAGGTGAGAGTAAGCTGAGAGACTGTGTAGTGGCGTTAGGACACGCCCCCTGTGGAAGAGGGGGTAGGGTCAGCAGTGTACCAAACATATTTGCTTTTACAAGATCAGCTTTATAGATTATCTATAGCCTATTCTTGTTGATGATTGTATTTTTATTTATTTTTTATTTAGCTTATTTATTTATGCCAGGCCTGACAGGCAATAAAGAAAGGGCAAAAAAAGAAAGAGAAAAACAAAAGAAAAGAAAACAACAACAAAAAAATACTAATACTACCACTACTACTACTACTACTACTACTAATAATAATAATAATAATAATAATAAATAAATAAATAACCATACAAAGAAAAATAAATCAAAATAGATATACATACATATACATACATACATACCACCTGCTCTTTTTACTAAAGCATGTTCAGACGTTTCAGTAAGACCCAGAGAGACTGAGTTCAGTGTGTTCTGAGGTAGAACATGTCCTATTTAACACACTGTCTATTTCATTTAAGTGGATCCACACAAAACCTGGTGGTTCCTCTGTGTATGTATCTTCACATGATCTAGTCCAGCGCTGGAGCAAACGTGTATCTGCTAACAATAATACTGATCATGGCTCTCTGGCTCTGTGTTCATGCTCCAGCTGGAGTCGCTCCGCTCGGCCCACAAAGCTGGAGCTTCCCTGAGGAACAGGGTAAAGTTGTGTATGCGTAACCCAGCCTGTGGCCCACTGCCCCACTCCGGCTGAAATTAGAGGAGCGGGGTGTTGGAGGGGGAGTTTATTTGCGCGGCGGAGTCCGAGGGCAGCTCAGTCACGCTGGGTTTATTCTAGCAGAGCTTGCTGAGGGCCACAGCGCTGCTGAATCATTTAACATGCTGAAATCACCCACAGTCAGTGGAGTAATATACCTGCACTAATGCATCAGCACCGCCGGCATCCGCCGCGTGTACAATCCGGCCTGGTGCGTCTTCGGCAGCGGCTAAAATCCGACGTCAGATTGGATTAAACTGCTCATTATACCGCTACAGAGCCTTTGTGTTTTCTTGCGAGGGTCAGACCAGCCCTGGCTCGTGCCTGCTCCCCGCCGCAGCGGCGCTCTTATCCCGGCTGGGATGATAGTCGCAGTTCTCAGTGGTCTCAGACGAGTGACTGTGAGCAAAGAAATTCACTCAAACACTCACGAGTGAGTGAAAGTTTAGGATCGGCACTGTCCACACAATTCCTCCACTTTCAGAAAGCCGTGAGTCAGAAACGATTCCTATACGTGTACAGCATGCTGCTGTCATGGTGGCTTAAAAATGACTGCCGATTAGACCTGGAGGGCCCTTATCGGTCCCAGCAATTGCAATAATATTTTACATTTTTTAAAATATTCATTAATTATATAAATGACGTGCCTGTGGCTCTTTGCTCAGTGAATGAATTAATAAATTGATTTGATTTGATGATTAGAACGCATATTCTAGGATGCTAAATAAGCCCCTAGGACACACGGAAGGCTCAAAATAGAAATTCTGATATGTTCCTGAAAATAATCCCTAATGATGTTGAGACACAAGCTGAAATCTGATATATGGCAATATATTTGCATATGTGGAGGCAATACATTAGCATATAGGGAGTTCTCTTCTACACCACATGGCCAAAAGTATGTGGACACCTATACAAGCTTGCTGGGCATCCCAGCTGTAAAACTTTTTAAATTATTATTGAGCTATTGGATGGGAATGTCTGGTGCATAGTCAACATCCCAAAGTTGTTCCGTGGGGTTGAGGTCAGGCCATAGCAGTTTCTCAACACCAAACTCCTCAAAGCACCCCTTCACCAAACTTTACTACTGCGTTCCGGTAAGTAGTGCTTCCTGGCAGCGCTTTACATCACTCCAGATCCAGTAGTGGAGTTTTACACCACTCCAGAGTCCAGTGGTGGAGTTTTAAACCACTCAAGAGTCTAGTGGTGGAGATTTACACCACTCCAGAGTCCAGTGGTGGAGCTTTACACCACTCCAGAGTCCAGTAGTGGAGCTTTACACCGCTCCAGAGTCCAGTAGTGGAGCTTTACACCACTCTAGAGTTCCGTGGTGGAGCTTTACACCACTCCAGAGTCCAGTGGTGGAGCTTTACACCACTCCAGAGTCCAGTAGTGGAGCTTTACACCACTCTAGAGTACAGTAGTGGAGCTTTACACCACCCCAGAGTCCAGTGGTGGAGTTTTAAACCACTCAAGAGTCTAGTGGTGGAGATTTACACCACTCCAGAGTCAAGTGGTGGAGATTTACACCACTCTAGAGTCCAGTGGTGGAGTTTTACACCACTCCAGAGTCCAGTGGTGGAGTTTGACACCACTCTAGAGTCCAGGGGTGGAGCTTAACACCACTCTAGAGTCCATTCGTTGAGCTTTACGCCACTCTAGAGTCTAGTGGTGGAGCTTTACACCACTCCAGAGTCCAGTAGTGGAGCTTTACACCACTCCAGAGTCCAGTGGTGGAGCTTTACACCACTCCAGAGTCCAGTAGTGGAGCTTTACACCACTGCAGAGTCTAGTGGTGGAGATTTACACCACTCCAGAGTCCAGTGGTGGAGCTTTACAAATGCTCCAAAATGACTTGTAATAAAGTGTCTTTACATTAACTTACATTAAAAGTTAAGAACATTTTTGGATTCTCCTGTAAAGTTACTGGAGATGCTCCTTGACAGCGCTGATATACTAACTACATGTTTGATGATATTATTTGCCAGTATATTATTTTTTTGCAGCTGAGCTCCCGTTTTGTAATAAAAACAAACAAACAACAACACACTAGGGTCACCCCATTAAACCTGTGTGCGGGACAATGTGTCTGGTGGGGACCAAAGCAATGACCTTGAGTGATCTTGACTCATAATAGCTGCCGCAGCGGCACCTCACCATCAATATTAGATCACAGGACAGGTAGAGTCACCACCATTAGTCTCTGTGTCTGGAGCCCCTCCTGGCCGTCAGGATGATGAAAACGCTCGGCTCGGCGTGCACACGCTCCAGCCTCACCTCTCCACATTAACCTCAATAAAGGCCTGATGGACAGCTGTCAGGACGAGCAGCTGAGCAGAATGAGGAGAGAAAGGGGGACGAACAGAGGGGAGGGATGAAAAATGAGAGTGAATAAGAGAGAGAGTGTGAGAGCTAGCGGGGTGAGAGCTGACAGAGCGGTGGCTGATGAAAGGATGTGAGTGAAGGAGTGAAGGGAAAGGGTGCTGACACAGCTTTGTGATTCATTAGCCTCAGAGGATGACGCGGATAAAAAGATCCAATCAAATAGATGAGTAACAGGTCCATCACAGTGACTAACGGGGGGTGGGGGTGGGGGTGAGTAAGCAGGCCGTCTGACTGAAAGGTCATATACAAACCTAAAGGATTATGTACCCGACCAACATGTCCGTGTGAACCCCGTGTGTGTTTTATCTGGGCTGTACGCGTTTTACATGAGCCCGTAGTGGCTTTGTGATTGGTGAAACATGGCCCCCAGTTGGGTTATAACTTTGGGCCTCAGTTGGGCTACAATTGTGGGTCCCATTTTGGTTACAGTCGTAGGTCCCAGTTAGGCTTCCACTGGAGGCCCAGCTGGGTTACTATTGTGGGCCCCAGTTAAGCTACAACTGTGGGTACAGTGTGTTACATTAGACTACATTTGTGGTCCCAGCAGGGTTACACTCATTTCTGCTTTCACTGTTGGCCCCACTTGCAACCCGGATTGGCCCACAATGGACAAATTTTGTATGGGCCTTAGATGGGTTGTCCCCAATTGGACTACGATCATGGGTCCTGGCTGGTTCAGTTGTGGGTCCTAGTTAGGCTACACTGGAGGCCCAGCAGGGCTACAGTTAGGCTACAGTTGTGGGTACAATTGGGTTATACCTTTGGGCCCCAGTTGGGCAACAATCATGGGTCCCGGCTAGGTCAGTTGTGGGCCCCAGTTAGGCTAAAACTGGAAGTCCAGGAAGGTTACAGTTACAGCCCTCACTTAAGCTACATTTGTGGGTACAATTGAATGTGGGGCCCAGTAAGGCCACATTTGTCGGGTTACAGTTATAGAGTTACATGTATTTCTGTTTTAACGGTAGGGCCAGTGGATGACTGTTGCAGCTTAGACTGGCCCCAAAAACAGGCCCTTATTGACCCAATGGACCAAAGTGGACCCAATTGGCAGCCCATCTTTAACACAAGTGGGGCCCACATGGACAGGTTGGCTGGATTGTGTTGATTTTTGTATATAACTAAACTTAAAACATACCATCAGTTCTACCTTTTATGTTGAGCACATTGAGTAACGTCCACAGTGCAGAGTAGAAAAAGTGAGTGAATCCCTAAGATTTACTAACCTGTAGATGCTCTTCTGAGGAGGATTCAGTTCATCAGTACTTCTGGGATATTTTGCTTGCACAGCCCATTTCAAATCAGCATCTCAACAGGGTTAAGCTCAGAACTCTGACTTATTCCAAACAGAGATCTTCTTTTCCAGCAGTTCTTAAGTTCATTTAAAGGGTTTATTATCTTGTGGCATCACTCAATGTCTCTAAAGTTTGGACTGCCGCTACATTCTCCTGTAAACTCAGTCTGGGTTTGATGTATGTATGTATGTACTATGTAGGGATATGGAGTTGTTTGGGACTCAGTCTGGGTTTGATGTGTGTATGTATGTACTATGTAGAGATACGGAGGTGTTTGGAGCTCAGTCTGGGTTTGATGTATGTATGTACTATGAAGGGATATGGAGGTGTTTGGGACTCAGTCTGTGTTTGATGTATGTATGTACTATGAAGGGATATGGAGGTGTTTGGGACTCAGTCTGGGTTTGATGTATGTATGTATGTACTATGTAGAGATACGGAGGTGTTTGGGACTCAGTCTGGGTTTGATGTATGTATGTACTATGTAGGGATATGGAGATGTTTCGGACTCAGTCTAGGTTTGATGTATGTATGTATGTACTATGTAGGGATATGGAGGTGTTTGGGACTCAGTCTAGGTTTGATGTATGTATGTACTATGTAGGGATATGGAGGTGTTTGGGACTCAGTCTAGGTTTGATGTATGTATGTACTATGTAGGGATATGGAGGTGTTTGGGACTCAGTCTGGGTTTGATGTATGTATGTCCGACAGATTTAGGAACTGGGTTGGACTCTCATAAACTGTTCTAAAAGGGTTCTATTCACACCTGAAAGGGCGGGACTACTTTGTCAAAATTAAACATGATATTTCTCAGTCATTGCCCATGACCTGCGGTATCCCCCAAGGTTCGATTCTTGTGCTACTCTTATTTACTAATAATGGCTGATCAGTGTAACAGCCCTGGCTGATCCCCAAAAAAAGACAATAGGTCTATAGGTTCTATTACTGGTCTATTAATCACTGACTGCTGCAGAATCAGATATAAGCAGAACTCTCAGATCATTAGAAACCATTTACCTAGTCATGCCTAAGATTAAAACTAAACAAGAAGAAGCAGTGTGTTTAGATAATGTGCTGCTCTTAAATGGAACCAGACAGCACCACGGTACTAGATACTTTTAAATCCAGGCAGCTTTTTTTTAAATACCGTAACAGCACTTTATTATCCTCATTTAATTGTAAAATGTATCTTTTTAATTAAATCCATATTTCCTTCTATTTTAAATGTATTATTTTAATCATGTTTTAATTTCTTTTCTCCCCTAACCCTAACCCTACAGGCTTTTGAATTTTTATTTTTAATTCAATGGGAGAGATTGGCCATATGAACAAGCAGCTAATCAGAAGTGAGTTACACCTCAACCAGTTTAACAGCAGCCTGAAGCACCGAACTACAATATTCCCACTTCATTTACTCTCTCTTTTATTTATGTATCGGATCAGTTTTACTAATGTTAGGTTTTACCTGTTTACCTGTTTGTCTCTGTGTTTGAATATCACTTTGAGCTGCACTTTAATCATTTAGAGACTAAACCATGAAACAATTGCCCGAAAGTTATAATTAATTGAAAATGGACTGTTTATTAGACCTTCTACATACACATACACTACCAGCCAAACGTTTTAGATACACTACCAGACAAACGTTTTAGATACACTACCAGCCAAACGTTTTAGATACACTACCAGACAAACGTTTTAGTACACTACCAGCCAAACGTTTTAGATACACTACCAGACAAACGTTTTAGATACACTACCAGCCAAACGTTTTAGATACACTACCAGTCAAACGTTTTAGTACACTACCAGCCAAACGTTTTAGATACACTACCAGACAAACGTTTTAGTACACTACCAGTCAAAAGTTTTAGTACACTACCAGTCAAACGTTTTAGATACACGACCAGTCAAACGTATTAGTACACTACCAGTCAAACGTTTTAGATACACTACCAGTCAAACGTTTTAGTACACTACCAGTCAAACGTTTTAGATACACTACCAGTCAAACGTTTTAGATACACTACCAGCCAAACGTTTTAGATCACTACCAGTCAAACGTTTTAGATACACTACCAGTCAAACGTTTTAGATACGCTACCAGTCAAACGTTTTAGTACACTACCAGACAAACGTTTTAGTACACTACCAGTCAAACGTTTTAGTACACTACAAGTCAAACGTTTTAGTACACTACCAGTCAAACGTTTTAGATACACTACCAGTCAAACGTTTTAGATACACTACCAGACAAACGTTTTAGTACACTACCAGACAAACGTTTTAGTACACTACCAGACAAACGTTTTAGATACACTACCAGTCAAACGTTTTAGATACACTACCAGACAAACGTTTTAGATACACTACCAGTCAAACGTTTTAGTACACTACCAGACAAACGTTTTAGTACACTACCAGACAAACGTTTTAGATACACTACCAGTCAAACGTTTTAGATACACTACCAGACAAACGTTTTAGATACACTACCAGACAAACGTTTTAGTACACTACCAGTCAAACGTTTTAGTCCACTACCAGTCAAACGTTTTAGATACGCTACCAGACAAACGTTTTAGATACGCTACCAGTCAAACGTTTTAGTACACTACCAGACAAACGGTTTAGTACACTACCAGTCAAACGTATTAGTACACTACCAGTCAAACGTTTTAGATACACTACCAGTCAAACGTTTTAGATACACTACAAGCCAAACGTTTTAGATCACTACCAGTCAAACGTTTTAGATACACTACCAGTCAAACGTTTTAGATACACTACCAGTCAAACGTTTTAGTACACTACCAGTCAAACGTTTTAGTACACTACAAGTCAAACGTTTTAGTACACTACCAGACAAACGTTTTAGATACACTACCAGTCAAACGTTTTAGATACACTACCAGTCAAACGTTTTAGTACACTACCAGACAAACGTTTTAGATACACTACCAGTCAAACGTTTTAGTACACTACCAGACAAACGTTTTAGATACACTACCAGTCAAACGTTTTAGATACACTACCAGTCAAACGTTTTAGTACACTACCAGACAAACGTTTTAGATACACTACCAGTCAAACGTTTTAGTACACTACCAGACAAACGTTTTAGATACACTACCAGCCAAACGTTTTAGATACACTACCAGACAAACGTTTTAGTACATTACCAGTCAAACGTATTAGTACACTACCAGTCAAAAGTTTTAGTACACTACCAGTCAAACGTTTTAGATACACGACCAGTCAAACGTTTTAGATACACGACCAGACAAACGTTTTAGTACACTACCAGTCAAACGTATTAGTACACTACCAGTCAAACGTTTTAGTACACTACCAGTCAAACGTTTTAGATACACGACCAGACAAACGTTTTAGTACACTACCAGTCAAACGTTTTAGATCACTACCAGTCAAAAGTTTTAGTACACTACCAGTCAAACGTATTAGTACACTACCAGTCAAACGTTTTAGTACACTACCAGTCAAACGTTTTAGTACACTACCAGTCAAACGTATTAGTACACTACCAGTCAAACGTTTTAGTACACTACCAGTCAAACGTTTTAGTACACTACCAGTCAAACGTTTTAGATACACGACCAGTCAAACGTATTAGTACACTACCAGTCAAACGTTTTAGTACACTACCAGTCAAACATTTTAGATACACTACCAGTCAAACGTTTTAGATACACTACCAGTCAAACGTTTTAGATACACTACCAGCCAAACGTTTTAGATCACTACCAGTCAAACGTTTTAGATACACTACCAGTCAAACGTTTTAGTACACTACAAGTCAAACATTTTAGTACTCTACCAGTCAAACGTTTTAGATACACTACCAGTCAAACGTTTTAGTACACTACAAGTCAAACGTTTTAGATACACTACCAGTCAAACGTTTTAGATACACTACCAGTCAAACGTTTTAGATCACTACCAGCCAAACGTTTTAGATACACTACCAGACAAACGTTTTAGTACACTACCAGACAAACGTTTTAGATACACTACCAGTCAAACGTTTTAGTACACTACCAGTCAAACATTTTAGATACACTACCAGTCAAACGTTTTAGTACACTACCAGTCAAACATTTTAGATACGCTACCAGACAAACGTTTTAGATACGCTACCAGTCAAACGTTTTAGTACACTACCAGACAAACGTTTTAGTACACTACCAGTCAAACGTTTTAGTACACTACCAGTCAAACGTTTTAGTACACTACCAGTCAAACGTTTTAGATACACTACCAGTCAAACGTTTTAGATCACTACCAGCCAAACGTTTTAGATACACTACCAGTCAAACGTTTTAGATACACTACCAGTCAAACGTTTTAGTACACTACCAGACAAACGTTTTAGATACACTACCAGTCAAACGTTTTAGTACACTACCAGACAAACGTTTTAGTACACTACCAGTCAAACGTATTAGTACACTACCAGCCAAACGTTTTAGATACACTACCAGTCAAACGTTTTAGATACACTACCAGTCAAACGTTTTAGTACACTACCAGACAAACGTTTTAGATACACTACCAGTCAAACGTTTTAGTACACTACCAGACAAACGTTTTAGTACACTACCAGTCAAACGTATTAGTACACTACCAGCCAAACGTTTTAGTACACTACCAGTCAAACGTTTTAGATACACGACCAGTCAAACGTTTTAGTACACTACCAGTCAAACGTTTTAGTACACTACCAGTCAAACGTTTTAGATACACGACCAGTCAAACGTATTAGTACACTACCAGTCAAACGTTTTAGTACACTACCAGTCAAACGTTTTAGATACACTACCAGTCAAACGTTTTAGATACACTACCAGCCGAACGTTTTAGATCACTACCAGTCAAACGTTTTAGATACACTACCAGTCAAACGTTTTAGTACACTACAAGTCAAACGTTTTAGTACACTACCAGTCAAACGTTTTAGATACACTACCAGTCAAACGTTTTAGTACACTACAAGTCAAACGTTTTAGATACACTACCAGTCAAACGTTTTAGATACACTACCAGTCAAACGTTTTAGATCACTACCAGCCAAACGTTTTAGATACACTACCAGACAAACGTTTTAGTACACTACCAGACAAACGTTTTAGATACACTACCAGTCAAACGTTTTAGTACACTACCAGTCAAACATTTTAGATACGCTACCAGACAAACGTTTTAGATACGCTACCAGTCAAACGTTTTAGTACACTACCAGACAAACGTTTTAGTACACTACCAGTCAAACGTATTAGTACACTACCAGTCAAACGTTTTAGATACACTACCAGTCAAACGTTTTAGATACACTACCAGCCAATCGTTTTAGATCACTACCAGTCAAACGTTTTAGATACACTACCAGTCAAACGTTTTAGATACACTACCAGTCAAACGTTTTAGTACACTACCAGACAAACGTTTTAGTACACTACCAGTCAAACGTTTTAGTACACTACAAGTCAAACGTTTTAGTACACTACCAGTCAAACGTTTTAGATACACTACCAGTCAAACGTTTTAGATCACTACCAGCCAAACGTTTTAGATACACTACCAGTCAAACGTTTTAGATACACTACCAGTCAAACGTTTTAGTACACTACCAGACAAACGTTTTAGATACACTACCAGTCAAACGTTTTAGTACACTACCAGACAAACGTTTTAGTACACTACCAGTCAAACGTATTAGCACACTACCAGCCAAACGTTTTAGTACACTACCAGTCAAACGTTTTAGATACACGACCAGTCAAACGTTTTAGTACACTACCAGTCAAACGTTTTAGTACACTACCAGTCAAACGTTTTAGTACACTACCAGTCAAACGTATTAGTACACTACCAGTCAAACGTTTTAGTACACTACCAGTCAAACGTTTTAGATACACGACCAGACAAACGTTTTAGTACACTACCAGTCAAACGTTTTAGATCACTACCAGTCAAAAGTTTTAGTACACTACCAGTCAAACGTTTTAGATCACTACCAGTCAAACGTTTTAGTACACTACCAGTCAAACGTTTTAGATCACTACCAGTCAAACGTTTTAGATACACTACCAGTCAAATGTTTTAGTACACTACCAGTCAAACGTTTTAGATCACTACCAGTCAAACGTTTTAGATACACTACCAGCCAAACGTTTTAGATACACTACCAGTCAAACGTTTTAGATACACTACCAGCCAAACGTTTTAGTACACTACCAGTCAAACGTTTTAGATCACTACCAGTCAAACGTTTTAGATACACTACCAGTCAAATGTTTTAGATACACTACCAGTCAAATGTTTTAGTACACTACCAGTCAAACGTTTTAGATCACTACCAGTCAAACGTTTTAGATACACTACAAGTCAAATGTTTTAGTACACTACCAGACAAACATTTTATTCAAGATTCAAGATTCAAGAGTTTTATTGTCATATGTACAGCAGAACAGACAGTTACACTGTACAATGAAATTCTTACTTTGCTGCTCCTCCATTCACCAATAGATAAGATAACAAATAAAAGAAATAAAAAATATATATACAAAATATACAAAGTATAACAATATAAGTTGAAGTAGATAAAAATATTTTTATAGTTAAAGAATAAAAAATAAAAGTTATGTGTGCTTTTATGTTTATTTTAGATACACTACCAGTCAAACGTTTTAGATACACTACCAGACAAATGTTTTAGATACACTACCAGACAAATGTTTTAGATACACTACCAGTCAAATGTTTTAGTACACTACCAGTCAAACATTTTAGATACACTACCAGTCAAACATTTTAGATACACTACCAGTCAAACATTTTAGATACACTACCAGTCAAACGTTTTAGATACACTACCAGTCAAACGTTTTAGATACACTACCAGTCAAACGTTTTAGTACACTACCAGTCAAACGTTTTAGATACACGACCAGTCAAACGTTTTAGATACACTACCAGACAAACGTTTTAGTACACTACCAGTCAAACGTTTTAGTACACTACCAGACAAACGTTTTAGTACACTACCAGTCAAACGTTTTAGATACACGACCAGTCAAACGTTTTAGATACACTACCAGACAAACGTTTTAGTACACTACCAGTCAAACGTTTTAGATACACTACCAGACAAACGTTTTATTACACTACCAGTCAAACGTTTTAGTACACTACAAGTCAAACGTTTTAGTACACTACCAGTCAAACGTTTTAGATACACTACCAGTCAAACGTTTTAGATCACTACCAGCCAAACGTTTTAGATACACTACCAGTCAAACGTTTTAGATACACTACCAGTCAAACGTTTTAGTACACTACCAGACAAACGTTTTAGATACACTACCAGTCAAACGTTTTAGTACACTACCAGACAAACGTTTTAGTACACTACCAGTCAAACGTATTAGTACACTACCAGTCAAACGTTTTAGTACACTACCAGTCAAACGTATTAGTACACTACCAGTCAAACGTTTTAGTACACTACCAGTCAAACGTTTTAGATACACGACCAGTCAAACGTTTTAGATACACGACCAGACAAACGTTTTAGTACACTACCAGTCAAACGTTTTAGATCACTACCAGTCAAAAGTTTTAGTACACTACCAGTCAAACGTTTTAGTACACTACCAGCCAAACGTATTAGTACACTACCAGTCAAACGTTTTAGTACACTACCAGTCAAACGTATTAGTACACTACCAGTCAAACGTTTTAGTACACTACCAGTCAAACGTTTTAGATACACTACCAGTCAAACGTTTTAGATACACTACCAGTCAAACGTTTTAGATACACTACCACTCAAACGTTTTAGATCACTACCAGTCAAACGTTTTAGATACACTACCAGTCAAACGTTTTAGATACACTACCAGTCAAACGTTTTAGATCACTATCAGTCAAACGTTTTAGATACACTACCACTCTAAAGTTTTAGATACACTACCAGCCAAACGTTTTAGATACACTACCAGCCAAACGTTTTAGTACACTACCAGTCAAACGTTTTAGATCACTACCAGTCAAACGTTTCAGATACACTACCAGTCAAACGTTTTAGATACACTACCAGTCAAACGTTTTAGATACACTACCAGCCAAACGTTTTAGATACACTACCAGCCAAACGTTTTAGTACACTACCAGTCAAACGTTTTAGATCACTACCAGTCAAACGTTTTAGATACACTACCAGTCAAACGTTTCAGATACACTACCAGCCAAACGTTTTAGATACACTACCAGTCAAACGTTTTAGATACACTACCAGTCAAACGTTTTAGTGTACTACCAGTCAAACGTTTTAGATCACTACCAGTCAAACGTTTTAGATACACTACCAGTCAAATGTTTTAGATACACTACTATTCAAACGTTTTAGTACACTACCAGTCAAACGTTTTAGATCACTACCAGTCAAACGTTTTAGATACACTACAAGTCAAACGTTTTAGTACACTACCAGTCAAACATTTTAGATACACTACCAGTCAAACGTTTTAGATACACTACCAGACAAATGTTTTAGATACACTACCAGTCAAATGTTTTAGTACACTACCAGTCAAACATTTTAGATACACTACCAGTCAAACATTTTAGATACACTACCAGTCAAACGTTTTAGATACACTACCAGTCAAACATTTTAGATACACTACCAGTCAAACGTTTTAGATACACTACCAGACAAACGTTTTAGTACACTACCAGTCAAACGTTTTAGATACACTACCAGTCAAACATTTTAGATACACTACCAGTCAAACGTTTAAGATACACTACCAGTCAAACGTTTTAGATACACTACCAGTCAAACATTTTAGATACACTACCAGCCAAACGTTTTAGTACACTACCAACCAAACGTTTTAATACACTACCAGTCAAACGTTTTAGATACACTACCAGTCAAACGTTTTAGATACACTACCAGCCAAACGTTTTAGTACACTACCAACCAAACATTTTAATACACTACCAGTCAAACGTTTTAGATACACTACCAGTCAAACATTTTAGATACACTACCAGTCAAACGTTTTAGATACACTACCAGTCAAATGTTTTAGTACACTACCAGTCAAACGTTTTAGATACACTACCAGTCAAACGTTTTAGATACACTACCAGTCAAACGTTTTAGATACACTACCAGCCAAACGTTTTAGTACACTACCAGTCAAACGTTTTAGATACACTACCAGTCAAACGTTTTAGATACACTACCAGTCAAACGTTTTAGATACACTACCAGTCAAACGTTTTAGATACACTACCAGTCAAATGTTTTAGTACACTACCAGTCAAACATTTTAGATACACTACCAGTCAAACATTTTAGATACACCACCAGTCAAATGTTTTAGATACACTACCAGCCGGCGTACCGGTGTGCCAAACAGGCTGCGGCCATTGTGGGAGGAGTTCGGTGAGGCTACGGAAAGTGACTTTCAGTCAGCTCCAAGAAGATTCTGGCAAACCGTCAGGCAGCTTAGGCATGGAAAGCTGCTTTTAACGAACACTGTATATAGTGAGGGTGGGGAGCTGTTGACTAGGGAAGTCATTGGGCAGAATACTTCGAGGATCTCCTCAATCCCACCAACATGCCTTCCGTAGAGGAAGCAAAACGTGGATACTCGGACGGGGGCTCACTCGGGCAGAAGTAGCCAAGGTAGTCAAAAAACTCCTTGGTGGATCTGTCCTAAGTTCCTCAAGGTTCTAGGTGACACAGGGCTGCAACATCGCATGGGCATCAGGGGCAGTGCCCCTGGAATGGTAGACTGGGGTGGTGTGTTCCAACTATAGGGCAATCACACTCTGGTAAGGTCTATGCAGGGGTGTGGGAGAAGAGAGTCCGGCAGATGGTCAAATCTCAGTTTCAGGGGGAATAATGCAGGTTTCGGCCTGGTCGTGGAATGCTGGACAAGCTCTTTACCCTCACTAGGATACTGGAGGGTGCATGGGAGTTTGCTCAACCAGTACACATGTGCTTTGTGGATCTGGAGAAGGCATTTGACCACGTCCCTCGGGATACCCTGTGGGGGGTGCTTCGGGATTATGGGATATGGGGCTCATTGCCATGGGCTGTCCGGTCCCTATATGAAGGTAGCAGGAGCTTGGTTCACATTGCCGGTAATAAGACGGACTGGTTTTTAGTGAGGGTTGGACTAGATCAGGGCTGCCGATTATCACCGATCCTGTTCATAATTTTTTTGGAAGAAATAAGTTTTCTCCTTGCGGTGTCGAGTCTCACCCTTAGAGATAGGGTGAGGAGCTCAACTATATGGGGGAGGCTCAGAGTCGAGCCACTACTCCTCCATGTCGATAGGAACCAGTTGAGGTTGTTCGGGCATCTGGTTAGGATGCCTTCTGGATGCCTCCCTGTGGAGGTGTTCAGGATATGTCAGACCGGGAGGAGACCCCAGGGAAGACCTAGGACACGCTGGAGGGATTATATCTCTTGGTATCCCCCGGAGGAGGTAGAGGAGGTGCCTGGGGAGAGGAAGGTCTAGGTTACTCTGCTTAGACTGCTACCCCCGCGACTAGGAATGGATGGATGGATGATTGTAAAGTCAATTGTCAACAAATAAGATATGAGGTTGGCAACCCTCAGCAATCAACCAAGAGATACAACAACCACTCTGCATTGTGTTTCCTTCATCATGAGTAGTTTAATCTGATAACAGAAATTACAGAAAGGGCAACAAAGCTTACAGTAAAGTCAACAACATGAATATTACAATAATTATAATTTCAGCTGCAACACAAACTCCTGAGTAAAACCAGACAGCCAGCTGTGCTGACTATTTCCCACAATTCCATACTGTAGTTGGGAATCTTCACTCTTTATATATTCCTGAACAAGGGCTAACGTTGGTAACATTTCCTATGAATCCTGTATTCACAATCATATAGAAATGTATCTATAAGCCTAATGATATATGGTGTTCTTATTGGTGAACTTATTGATCACTTAATGATCAGATAATGCCTATTACACTTTCAGGTGTCTAAAACTGTTAAAGTAAATAGTGCAGATAGAAACAATAAACTAGGCGTCAAACTGTAGGTTTCAGTAGACCTGAACTCTGCAGGGCTCTGTCCACATTCGGTATCAGCTCTTGCTCGAAGTCCCAAACTCTGCGGTCCACCACCAGCTGCTGCTTGGAGAGATTTTTCTGCCGTGAAACTCTAACATGGACAACATAACACACATCAAAGGGGACCTTGTAGACTTTTCCCTGGTTCTTGACAACATAGTGCACAGAGGTTTGGACCACGCCCCTTGGGTTCACGATCATCTTCCTGGGGTTGAAGACTTCCTTTCTATGGGGTTCTCGGTAAATGTGCTCCATGATATTAACACCGGGTACGTCTTTCCATTCCGGCCTTTTGTACTTCCCACTCTCCTCGAAGTACGTCTTGGGAAAAGTGTGGTTCTCCACAAGAAAGACGCTCACATTTCTGTCCCTCTGTTGAAGACTCTCCATCAGCAGTGGAAGGCTGGCATGTTTATGAGGCATGATGATCTCATCAATGTCATGCAGCAGGACGTATCTAGACTGATACATGTGTCTGTAGACACATTCGTTGAGGGTTACCAGTTGCCCGTAATACTGGAGCTCTCCTGTGTGCTTGACAGAGTTCCATCCTGCTGATGGGTTAAGGTACTGGTCTATAGGCCATAAAACCACCTCCAGAATTCCTTCCCGCTGGTAGTGCTGTAGAAGTTTCTCCAGGTCAGGACCACAGCTGGTGTTGTAGATCACCACATGGTCCACACCCAGAAGCTTGTACATTTCCATGCTTTGGGCGAACTGCAGAACGTTGTTGTAGGACCCAAACAGGCTGGAGATGCAGACCGTAAAGTTGAACTTGAACGTTTTCTTCTCCACTTTGTTCTGTATCCTCAGGAAACGGAGCCGCTCACCATCATGTAGTTCACAACGGCCCCTTGTGATGTTTGGTGCCGCCGCAGTTATGACCACATGGGTTGCGGTTTCCGTTCCAGGTCCCCGGCATAAGATATCCGAGGCCCCGAACGGGAAGCCGAAGTGGTCTCTGTGGATCAAGACCTCCGCGTCAACGGTCTTGCAGTCGTGGTTGGTGTAGTAGCTGCAGTAAAGAGGCTGCAAGTTGTCTCTTCTGATTATACTGATGACTCGTATGGTTTTGTTGAATCTGTGGTCGATGAATGCAGACACCATGAAATGGTTAGTGTGTTTAATGGGAACGATGGGATTCTCCCAGCTTCTCCGGTACATTTTGATTGGCTCTCCGGTAAACATAACAGCTCCATATGTCAGAATCAACACGACGTTGATTGTCACAATCAGCAGAATCAGTGCAAACTTCTTGTGCTCTCTCTTCATCTTACGCCGAGCTCCAGCCTCAAACCTGTAAACAGAAACAGAGTGTTTTCAGTATTGCACGTTATCAGGAGAAGTTAGTCTTCAGGTCAGACATCGTTTCTAGTGAAATGCAGCTCTTTTCCTCTTTTAAGATAATCCTGTATTAGTTCCACAGTGTTACAGCAAAAAAAACTACTCAGTGCTAAAAATAGATAAATAAACAGTACAGTAAATACAATATACATAATAAAAGTCCAGAAAAGAATATTAAACTCTTTTAAAGAAAGAATTGAACTCTTAAGAGTACATGGGGAAATGTAAACTATTGCACACTATGTTTCATTGAAAAAATCTAGTTCCTGCAAGTGTGCAGAATTTTTTCAATATAATAAAATGATGGAAATATATTTTTTCCTAATACTATAAACCTGCACTTTAGTAGCTAAACTAAAACTACACTCAATATTTACACTAGATTATTATGGTTTTAGTGTTTCTTCGCAATAACTAAACTTAACAAATATATACATGACTGAAAGTAAAAAAAAATAAAAAGTTAATATATATTTATACACCACCAATCAAATCTTTTGACTGTTACTGTACTATAACTTTTTAATGGTAGTGTATATAAAATATACATATAAAATCTAAGACATAGTATAGTAAATATGGCATAGTAAAACTAAAATAATATTTTTTAGTCACTGGGGGACATTATTATATAAAAACACTATTATTCCAGACAGGAAGCTGGAATATATTAAAATAAATATTTAATTTTAAGTTTTCAAGATTCATTTGACTTAAAGTAGCTTTTTATCATCTGAGAAATATAAACTAAAGTTCAGATTTTGATCACTGTAATGTTCAGAGTTGAACACTGAATGGTCAGAGTTGATCACTATAATGGTCAGAGTTGATCACTGTAATGGTCAGAGTTGATCACTGTAATGGTCAGAGTAGAACACTGTAATGGTCAGAGTTGATCACTGTAATGGTCAGAGTTGATCACTGTAATAGTCAGAGTTGATCGCTGTAATGGTCAGAGTTGATCACTGTAATAGTCAGAGTTGATCACTGTAATAGTCAGAGTTGATCACTGTAATGGTCAGAGTTGAACACTGATTGGTAAGAGTTGATCACTGTAATGTAATAGTCGGTTGCTGTACTGGTCAGAGTTGATCGCTGTAATGGTCAGAGTTGATCACTGTAATGGTCAGAGTTGATCACTGTAATAGTCAGAGTTGATCACTGTAATAGTCAGAGTTGATCACTGTAATGGTCAGAGTTGAACACTGATTGGTAAGAGTTGATTGCTGAATAGTCAGAGTTGAACACTGTAATGTAATAGTCGGTTGCTGTAATGGTCAGAGTTGATCACTGTAATGGTCAGAGTTGATGACTGTAATGGTCAGAGTTGATCACTGTAATGGTCAGAGTTGATGACTGTAATGGTCAGAGTTGATCGCTGTAATGGTCAGAGTTGATCACTGTAATGGTCAGAGTTGATCACTGTAATGGTCAGAGTTGATCACTGTAATGGTCAGAGTTGAACACTGTAATGGTCAGAGTTGATCACTGTAATGGTCAGAGTTGATGACTGTAATGGTCAGAGTTGATCGCTGTACTGGTCAGAGTTGATCGCTGTAATGGTCAGAGTTGATCACTGTAATGGTCATAGTTGCTCTCTGTAACTCAGCACTTCATTAAAACTCTACATCTACCTATACTTATAAATAAGATCTGTGTGTTTGAAGTATTAATACTCAATTTCTCAATTTATTATTATTATTATTATTATTATTATCATTATTATTATTATTATTATTGTCAGTAGTGTCAGTTTTAAATTTATGCTATAGCATTTAAGGTGCTACAGAAAGCTATGGAGTGAGGGAAGAAAGTTTATTTAATCATATATTTTATTTTAAATAGTGACATTTGATATGATAAAATTAATACACAGCCTGACCTGTAGGCTAGAAACTCTGGTTCATGTGAGTGCAGAGACCTTCAGCATGGCCTTGTTGGTAACATTGGCCTCTTCATACATCTCCACCTGTTGGTAGCAGACCAAGATAAGTTGGGAAAATCTATTTTATAATAAACTCATAGCTGGAAAGAATACAGTCTGTGTTTCAGGCTGTGTCCTTGAGGGCTATGAAGAACCAGACAGAGATGAGCAGAAAGATACGAACTCAGAGAGAAAGAGTGTTTTCTGTGTGGTGCAGAAAACCAAGTGACATATATGCAAGATATGCAAGTGACATCATCAACAATCATGTTTATTGAGGAAGACATCTGAGACTGGTTGGATAAAAACATATGTTTCTGTATACTGAGAAGGTAAAAGGGGAGGGGCTATGTAAATCACCGCTCTAGACAAAGATATAAACAGTGAATATTCTGTAATATCAGTGTGAGGGTTCTGTTGGTCTGTATGGACGATGGGATCTCCCCATCTTGCAAGATGAAATAAAAGAACCTGCTTTTTCTATTCAGTAAGTTTTTCGTTGATTTATTTTTTATGATTTGCTCCGGTTATTTTAGTTTAAACACAACGGCCCTGAGCAGCTGCACGAAGCGGACTTCTAGCCGCACGCAGTTATTTTTAAGTACATCTACAACACTGTGTCTTCACTATTAGAAGTCGACTTAAATCATCTACAGACAGTTTACAGACTTTATGTATTACATATGTATTGTTTTAAATTAGTCATGGATGTAGGCTTTAATAAAAACTGCCCCCTAAAACTAAAACATATATATATAAGAACCTGCTTTTTCTATTCAGTAAGTTTTTCGTTGATTTATTTTTTATGATTTGCTCCGGTTCGTAAAGACAGAAGTACGGTGGCCGAGAAGACCCAACGCGCTGCAAATGTACAAATGCACTGCAAAACCATCCACAACACAACAGAAGTGCTTCCGGAGGACATTTAAAGGACGTGGGACCACATATGGCCACACGATGTCCACATAAGGAGCCACGGTAGCGTCTAATGAGAAGTAAGTTTAGTTATATTTACTAACTATCCAGACTAACTTCTCATTAGACGCTAGTGATGGTCAGATCAAGCCTCTGGAAGTGTTGAAGCTTTCCCTCCAGCTGGTTCAAAAAAGGTTCATTAAGCTTCATGTGCACACGAACCCCCCTGCTGGCCAAAACTTTTATTTTCATTTCAACTATTTGCGATGGCCTCTTGCAAATTTGTCAGCATGAGAACCAGCATATACATAAAACACCTTCATTAGTTTTCTTTGGTTCATTAATTTGTTAATCTGATCTGTGTTTGATTGAGTGGGTCAGTTAATTAAAAAAAACTGTCAGTCTGATTTCAGTCAGTAAATAATCTAATAGTATGTGAGATATTGATGTTAAAACTGTTGCAGTGGTTTTAAGAGATGGGATAGTGATTGTGGGGTGATGGTAACTTTAATTTTATTAAGAAACAATAAATCACACCAATATTTGAACCAGCGAGGCTTCAGACGTCATCAGTGACATCACTCGCCCTTAACGAACCCACCCTCGATATGCTCTTTGTAAACAACTTTCTGGATTTCTCGACACAAGCTCCAAAGCATTGGTATCATTTGCCCATCCGCATGGTTCTGTTTACATCCTGGTCCCACGTCCTTTAAATGTCCTCCGGAAACACTTCCGTTGTGTTGTGGGCGGTTTTGCAGCGTGTTCGTGAATCAGCAGCGCGTTGAGTCTTCTCAGCCACCGTACAGAAGCCATCTACAGACTGTCAGCCAGATGCTTCTAACTGGAATTTCCAGTTCCACCTTAAATGGTGTCAGAATGTAACTGCCACGTTGTTTAAGGAAATCAGATAAGAAGCACCTTTAACTTCGTTTCACAAGAACACAAACCCACCAGACAGGTCTGGAGAACATTGTGCAGAACCACTTTTCAAACCAGCTTTTGGTTAGAACATTCGAGAATGTGGACAGAACACTTCTGGAAAGCTGACCCTCTGTAGGGCCAGTCGTGTCCAGTCAGGAACCCTTTGAGCAACCACTGAGGAGAATCACCCCTGTGTTATATAAGCTGGTCCGTGTGTGGGGAGTATATGGGGGTCCTGAAAGAAACAGTAACAGCAGCTCACTGGCGTGTATATAAACTGTATACCAACCAATGAGATCAGGCGGAACTGAGTCATGTGATTTAAGGCTTAAAACTTCATTTATCATATCATTTATCCAAAAAGCCTATTTCACTTTTCAGTGATATTCCAACTTTTTCATTTTGTCCCAGCACCAACACTCTTTTTGCCATATTTAGTTTTTTTGGGGTTTTTTTTAAATTAAATTTCAGTTAATGGTTCCAGGGCCGGTTCCCTGACCTCCAGCTCACGACAGCCCCGTCAGGTACTATGTGGCATACGAAATAGTATCAACGGCAAATTTCAGGTTGTAATTTAACAAATCAGAAAAAAATATTTAAATTATTTACACAGAGTAACTAACTAACTTCACTTACACAGGTACAGGTGGACGTTCGGTTGCCACCAACTGGCTTCACCTTTTCTTATTAAACACAACGGCCCTGAGCAGCTGCACGAAGCAGACTTCTAGCCGCACGCAGTTATTTTTAAGTACATCTACAACACTGTGTCTTCACTATTAGAAGTTGACTTAAATCATCTACAGACAGTTTACAGACTTTATGTATTACATATGTATTGTTTTAAATTAGTCATGGATGTAGGCTTTAATAAAAACTGCCCCCTAAAACTAAAACAGGCACCACAATATATATATATGGATCATTATGGAAGTATATATTATTATTATGGAACATGACTACTGAGCCATATATGGTAATATAAGGTTTCTCTCCTGGCACCTACATATGAAATGTAACAACCCCCCCCCAGGACCACCCCCCGCCAAACAGAGGGATAAAGAGTACTACTTACTAGGGCTGGGGTGACGCGTCGACGTAATCAATATGAAATATATGAATATGAAATTACGCTGATTGGCAAAATGTGTGTCGATGCTTCGCAAAGATGGCCACGCCCACTGAAAGCATGGTTTTATCTGTATGTGTCTAAGGTTGTGGGAGTGTTTCACACAGAAACACAGATTTTAAGTTTATTAACACTGTTAAATCTGATTTATTCTCTATCTGCGAGCCTTCAAAGCAATATAGAATCACTGCCATCACACTTCTCTGCATCAGCTCGTTTACATGGTTGCCTAGCAACACGTCAAGTAGAGGGCGGTTTGGAGTAAATTAAACATGGCGGCGGTGGAGGAGCTCGTAATTCTTTATTTACTTCATTATTCTTTGTATTGTTTATATTCTCTGCGCCGAGGAGAAAGTATTTCTGAAAATGTCTAAAGAACGTTCACCTCTCTTCAAAAAGTCCCATCATCTCTTCTTCATCGTGTTTGTATGGAATTGGTCACGTCTTGCACTGCCCTAACCCTAGTCCTAACCCTAACCCTAAACCCTAACCCTAAACCCTAAACCTAAACCCTAAACCTTAACCCTAAACCTAAACCTAAACCTTAACCCTAACCGTTAACCCTAAACCTTAACCCTAACCCTAACCCTAACCCCTAAACCCTAACCCTAACCCTAAACCCTAAACCCTAAACCTTAACCCTAAACCTTAACACTAACCCTAACCCGAAACCCTAACCCTTAAACCTAACCCTAAACTTTAACCCTAACCCTAAACCTTAACCCTAACCCTTAACCCTAACCCTAACCCCTAAACCCTAACCCTAACCCTAAACCCTAAACCTTAACCCTGAACCTAAACCCAAACCTTAACGCTAAACCTTAATCCTAACCCTAACCCTAACCCTAAACCTTAACCCTAACCCTAACCCTAACCCTAAACCCTAAACCTTAACACTAACCCTAACCCTTAACCCTAACCCTTAACCCTAACCCTAAACTTTAACCCTAACCCTAAACCTTAACCCTAACCCTTAACCCTAAACCCTAAACCTTAACCCTAACCCTAACCCTTAACCCTAACCCTAAACCTAAACCTAAACCCTAAACCTTAACCCTAACCCTAACCATAACCCTAACCTTAACCTAACCCTTAACCTAACCCTAACCTCAACCTAACCCTAACCTTAACCTAACCCTAAACCCAACCCTAACCTTAACCCTACCTTAATTCAACCCTATTCTACCTAGCCCTAACCTTAACCTAACCCTAACCTTAACCAACCCTAACCTTACCTAACCCTAACCAAACCTTTCTTTTAACCCTAACCCTTAGCCCTAAACCCTAACCCTAACCTTAACCTAACCCTAAACCTTAACCCTAAACCCTAAACCCTAAACCCTAAACCTAACCCTAACCCTTAACTCTAACCCTAACCATAACCCTAAACCCTAAACCCTAACCCTACCCCCTAACCCCAAACCCCAAACCTTAACCCTAACACTAACCCTAAACCCTAAACCTTACCCCTAACCCTAACCCTACACCTTAACCTTAACCCTAACTCTAAACCTAAACCCTAACCCTAACCCTAACCCTAAACCCTAACCCTAAACCTTAACCCTAACCCTAACCCTAACCCTAAACCCTAACCCTAACCCTAACCCTAACCCTAACCCTAAACCCTAACCCTAAACCTTAACCCTAAACCCTAACCCTAAACCCTAACCCGCGGTACGGAATGAACGCAGAGTACGGACAGAAGGCTCCGAAGAAGACGCAGGTGGTCTTCTTGGGAAGGCGGCCCCCCAACACTCTGATCCTTATGTGCTGTGTTTATAACTCTGTAGTTCAAGCCAAGTTTTCCTCTTCTTCTAATTACGGACTTCCTCTAACTGAACATGTTATGCTAGTTATTTTATATGTTTGTTGTCGTTTTTCTTGTAATTAGTATCTACGTATCTGTGGGCGCATCGAAAGTTCTAGCACAAAGTAAACAAAGATGGCGCCCCCAGTGTTGTCATGGAAAATAGCATGAATATGGTAAATATTTCTATTAAGGTTTCTCTCCCAGCACCTACATATGAAATGTAACAAATTGTCTTACCAACCCCCCCCCCACCACCCCCACCCCCCACCCCGCCAAACAGAAGGATAAAGAGTACTACTTACTTACTACATACAACTACCAAGTACTTTATAGTACTACACAGCAGAGGTCTGAGTCACACATTCCAAGCCAGTGCCAAGTCTTAACCTTAAGTGGCAAGCAAGTGCCAAGTCACTGTGGAGCAATTCAAGCAAGTCCAGTCAAGCCATTCAAATTACTACACTGAGTGCTTTTAGGTATCAGCACTGGCCCTGTGTTTATGGCGGTGTTTGAGTATAAGAGTGGTTTAGACTTAAACCTGTTTGTACTAGATAGAGATTCATACTCTAACTGAACACTAAGCACTTCTGTAAGTCGCTCTGGATAAGAGCGTCTGCTAAATGCCATAAATGTAAATGTAAATGTAAATGAGTGCTGAATTCTAACTCATCTGCTTCTCATAAGACGGTGTCAGTGTTTTCTTGATACAGTGCAGGAAAAAGTAAAGTAGTGTGAAAGAACCCATTCAAACCCTTTATTTTTTTACAGATAGTCATCAAAACCCACACGCCACACAACCCCAATGATACAACACACACGTTCATGTTATGCAAGCGAACAAGAATCCCGTCCAACACCTCCTGAACTCAAAGCTTTGGCTGAGTATGCTTAAAAACACCTTCATTAGACTAAAGGCAAGTAATAATTAATGAAGCAATATATATATACACACATTTTATATATATATATATATTATCCCAAAGATAATAAGAGGGTTAAGCACAGCAATCTTTAAACTCAAGGAGACAGGATCATTAAGCTCTAATCTGTACTGAGGGTTCTTCAAAGACCATGCTGCAAAATTAGAGAACCACTTTCTGCCCAGTTCTTAACTTACGATCTTAACTTGTAGAGCAGCTTTCTAGCAGTACGGGAATCATAGCAGTTATTAACTCAGATAGACGGGAAGTTTACCCAACAAAGCTTTGTAAAGAAAGATATACCAATGTAATTAAATACTCACACTTGTCCAGAAACCATAAAGTACACAGTAATGAGTGCTGAACAATGACTTTGTTATATAATGTAAGGATAGTTTAAGACTTCTGATTAAGTTTTAGATCCTATGCAGAAATAAAAAAATTCTAAAAGGTCCACAAACTTTCAGGATCACTCTTAAGTACCTACAGAAAGTATCCAAACTGTTAGTTTGGTTTAGAACTAGGGACCTAAACCTGTTACAGTTCAACAGGAAATAAAACAGCCAGTAATGAGAGACATACTTAAAATATACAGATTAAACAAAATAAATATATTTTTACATTTACATCTTCTGCTTATTTTAATTTCACCCACATTAACCTCTAAAGGACTATAAGACCATGTACTTACCTTCTACTGTCCTGATTCCAGCTGTAGCAGATCAAATCCGAGCTTGACGTTGGAAATCAGCAAGAATGCTTCCTTTAACAATGAGCAAAGTACGTGTGACTCCTGCTGTCATCTACCTCTTTCTTCATCTCCAGTCTCTGGAGGGAAATTCCACCCATATGTGCACAAACAAAAAACTTCCTTATGAATTCCAAATCACCAATTATGAGTGTTTATATGTAAACATAGTGATAAAATCTGAAAAAAATGTAAGTTTGATTGCATGGATTTCCAAAATAATCCAATTTATCACTCAAAATTGTTTACAGTGGTGCTGAATGGAACCAGACGTCCACCTCTAAAAGCTCACTTTGACTGAAAGTTACTACGTGACTGGTTATGGCTGAGACTCTGTCTTATCATGGAACTGAGACTAAACCTGTTTTTTGAGTGTTCGTTCTAGTCAGAGAGGTCAACTCAGTGCATGTAAATAGCTCCTAAGGCAATCTTATGCAGTTATAGTCACACATATTAACATATTAAACATACAAACACTCAAAAAACAAGAGTTTACTTCTGAACTCCAAAAAGCCCAACTTTACAGGTTTTTACATTCAATGGAGGTCTATGGAACCAGAACTTGCCTCCAAGCTAATTTACAGCATTTCTATTGGTCCGTTCATCTTGAAATTTCACACAATGTAAAGCGAGTCACTCCCTGTCTCCCTGTCTCACTGTAGGCCTGGTTCTGGACCTCCCCATACCACTGCCAGTGGGACGTGATTTCCCAGGATTTGACCGAAGCCCATGCCAGCCAAGAACATGATGGCGGTGCCCAAACCGAGGGCCGGGATGGGGGGCCATGGTTTCTCAACGGATCTCTGCGGTCAGCAAAGGCCTGGCTCGCCAGCTATGGCTACACACGGCACCCAAGACCGGAGGCCCCAATCACCTCCTATTGGTGGATGGTCATAGGGTTCCTGCGCTGATGGATTCCGGGGGCACCATCACCCTTCTCCAACCTGACGAGTTTCCCTGGCTCCACCCCTCCGGCAAGACGCTCCCTGTCTCTTTGTCTCACCGTAGGCCTGGTTCCAGACCTCCCCGTACCACTGATGGTGGGACGTGATTTCCCGGGATTTATCCAGAGTCCATGCTGTCCAAACTGAGGGCCGGGATGGGGGTTTGGGCACCACCGTCGCGTTCTTGGCTGGCATGGACTCCAGTCACATCTCGGAGGGTCGGAGAAGGGTGATGGTGGTGTTCCCGGAATCCGTCGCTGAAGAAAGTGGAGAAGCCATTGGTGAAGGTTAGGGCCATGGTGTCACTAACCCCCTTTTCTACCGTCTTCCAACAGACCCAAGCTGAGGGGGAATTTGCAAGGGAGCAGAGGGCGGACGAACGACTCTAGCGTGCCTGGGAGAATGTCTTGGTTAACGATCAGGTACCCCACTGCCTCCGGGAAGGAACCCAGGAGGAGCTTGTTCTTCCCAGGTCCCATATAGACACTGTCATGCATCTGGCCCGCCATCATCCACTGGGAGGACAGGGAGAACACGCTGACCCGAATCCTGCCTCACTTCTACTGGCCTTCTATCCACTGCACCCCTCATTCCTCTTCCCATTATCGGGGGTTCCATTCAAGCGCATTAGGATGGACAGGATGGACATCAGTCGGGTGAGAGACACTGGACACCACAGATGACCTCACTAACTAAGTGTTCTCTCTCTCCCTGCTCTGTTTTCTCTCACCAGGGGACTGAGCCTCGTCTGTTGGAGCTCCACCAACCGCTGCTTTCAGCCGCACCGCATCACCTGGAGCACCGCGAGCCGCGCCTCCCATGAGTGTGACCAAGGGACCTGCTAGGACCCCCGAGGGGAGCCGGGAAACCCCGCAGAGTTTATGAGCTTTCGTTTCACATTATTTTCTTTTTTCTTCGTTGTTGACAGTTGGCTGAATAAACTGAATCATATGAGGGGTTTCGTTTCGAGCAGTGATAATGATATGATAATGAGATTTGCAGGTGCACCTTGGTTACCAAAATTCAGTGAAGATAACTTGGAGCTTAGGTATGTGGAATGGAAGGAGCAGATGTTAGGGTTGATGGGGTTCAATATACTGATCTTCAACAAACCAGCATCCTTATGGGTACACCAGTTGGGGAAGCTAAGCGTGAGGTTAGTGTTTTGAAAGCAGGGAATCGAGTTAAAGTAACTAAAATCAAATGTTTTAAGACATTGTACGTGGACCGGGTGACTCTTCCTGTCTTGTACTCCTATTTTTTCCGCTGTAGGCAGCGTACAGATGAGTCTTTGAGAGCCTGTGTGTTGCAATTAAAAGAACTGTCTTGCAGGCTGTGGACTTGCAATCTAATGGCGCCCTCAGAACGCCAGCCGAGAGATCAGTTGCTGCTTGGGAGTCTGAGACAAGCTCTGAAGACATTTGTGCACCGGAACCCAGATGAGTCTTTTCCGTTGATTGTCTCAGGCTGACAGGTGAGACCCAGAAGGTAAGCCTATATGCTGCCAATGTAAGCAGGCTGGCCATTTTGCACGAAATTGTAGAATGTATCTAGAGCTAGACGAGCTTTAACATAAATTCTCCTACTGCTGAGGTCCAAGAAAAATTCAGTGGGAAAAATTCAGTACACCCAGCCAATTGATTCATTTATAGGTACTTGCACTACAGTTGAAGTTGTTGTACAGGGGGTACAACTCATGGGGGTTCTAGATACAGGGTCTCATATTACTCAGATGCTGATGTTGGAATGTTGTCTTTCAGACACACAAGTCTGAAACTCTGTCACCTGCTTCTCTCAGAAGGCTTGGAGAAAGGCAGTGGTTACAGTGGTTACTCCAGGCGATGGGTACATGGGCTATGCTTGGCCATCCAGCCATTAGGGCATAAGAATATCAGCACAAAGTGGGGGCAAAAACAAAGGGGTCCCCGACCAATTTGAAAGGTCAGAGGGTGGGACTTACTCTTTGTTTTAGATAAAGCAATGCTGACAGAGCAGGGGGAAACGACAAGAGACGGGTGGCAAGAGAAAAAGAGAGAACTCTCTTCAGCGATAAAGATTACTACTCAGAGCGTGATGCGATCGAGAAGATCTGGCAACACAACAATTGTCTAGCAGCATGGAGCGAAGTTGCTCAGTCGGTACCTCAATCACAGAAAGCGGACCCTCAGAATCAAGGTGAGAGCAGTGCTGAGCCAGAGGAGTCGACACAAGCCGGTTGGGGAATGTGGAGGTTCGGGAATGCTGAGGTTGCCGTCACTTCCACCCAGGCTTTGGAATACTCTCACTGGGGGCTGGTGGTAACCACTCCCGGGCAGAGGGGGAGTATTATCTCTCGTATTGAGGGTGTAGTTGTTCTGAAGTTAGTATTAATGCTATTTTCCATGACAACACAGGAGGCGCCATCTTTGTTTACTTTGTGTTAGAACTTCCAGTGCGCCCACGGATACGTTGATACTAATTACAAGCAAAACGACAACAAACATATAAAATAACAAGTATAACATGTTCAGTTAGAGGGAGTCAGTAACTGGAAGAAGAGGAGAACTTGTCTTGAACAACAGAGTTACAAACACAGCACATAAAGATCAGAGTGTTGGGGGGCCGCCTTCCAAAGAAGACCACCTGCGTCTATGACTGAAGCTCTAAATTTAAAACATCCACCCAAACCTCCGTATGTCTACTCTTACCATTCTGTGGAGGAGAACCAGCACCAGAGCTTCCTTATCCAGAGAAATGTCTCTTATGAAGCTCCGAGGAAGCAGACGTGTCGGTGCTGGTGAGTCTATCAGTTCAGTAACTGTTTTCTGATCAGTGTCCACCGCGCTAGGCTATCTGGACTGTAACTAACACCCACGCAGAGCGGCTCGGGCAGCTGGCTGGACTTGGGTTTAACCGGCTTTCAGAAATATAAACTCACCGTCTGTGTGTAGGAGGACACGCCCACCTTCCCACTGTGCAGGTACTGATACGCTTCAGTACTTTTATAGTTTTTCATTATTGAACCGTCTACACCTTCCGAGAGTACAGAGTAATTAAACTTGTCTCCATAGGTAACCTCAGACCACCTTCTCATATCACCCACCCACTGAGTTATTAACCTCAGACCACCTTCTCATATCACCCACCCACTGAGTTATTAACCTCAGACCACCTTCTCATATCACCCACCCACTGTGTTATTAACCTCAGACCACCTTCTTATATCACCCACCCACTGTGTTATTAACCTCAGACCACCTTCTCATATCACCCACCAACTGTGTTATTAACCTCAGACCACCTTCTCATATCACCCACCCACTGTGTTATTAACCTCTTGCCCATTCTTTCCTCTTGTTGGATTGTTTCAAAGTTGGTGGCCATAGGTTTTAGCCGAGGCACCAGAAGTTATTAATTTTTGCAGGTTTATTGGAGGTAGATGACAACCTCTGAAACAGCAGTAAATTTTCTGTTCTTTGACTGGATTATTTTTGTTTGTGTGTTTGTTTCTATTTGCGGTTGGTGTTTTGTTTAGGCTTTAAGGTTTAGGGCTAAGGGTTAGGGTAAGGTTAGGGTTAGGTTAAGGTTAGGGTTAGGTTAAGGTTAGGGTAAGGGTTAGGTTAAGGTTAGGGTTAGGGTAAGGTTAAGGTTAGGGTTAGGTTAAGGTTAGGGTTAGGGTTAGGGTTAGGGTTAGGGTAAGGGTAAGGTTAAGGTTAGGGTTAGGGTAAGGCTAACCCTAACCCTAAACCCTAGGTTAATTGGTTAATTAACCTTAACTCTAACCCTTACCCTAACCTAACCTTAACCCTAACCTAACCTAACCTAACCCTAACCCTAACCTAACCTAACCTAACCTAACCTAACCTAATCTAACCCTAACCTAACCTAACCCTAACCTAACCTAACCTAACCCTAACCTAACCTAACCTAACCTAACCTAACCCTAACCTAACCTAACTTAACCGAACTTAACCCTAACTCTAACCTCACCTAACTTAACCTAACTTAACCCTAACTCTAACCCTAACCTAACCTAACCTAACCTAACCTTAACCCTAACCTAACCTAACCTAACCTAACCTAACCCTAACCCTAACTCTAACCTAACCTAACCTAACCCTAACCTAACCTAACCTAACCTAACCTAACCTAACCCTAACCTAACCTAACCTAACTTAACCGAACTTAACCCTAACTCTAACCTAACCTAACTTAACCTAACTTAACCCTAACTCTAACCCTAACCCTAACCCTAACCTAACCTAACCCTAACCCTTTGTTTTTTTTTTATTCTCCTTATGATATGTTTTTTTTTGTTCACTGATTTGTGCATGGAAGTTATGTTGGGAGCATTCAGATTTGGTCCTAGTAAACCCTAATGTAGGTTTAACTTTACTTTTAGAAGATTAGATCTTTTAATGCCATTATTTTAGATCTACTGCAACAGTCTAAAATAATATTTATTCCTCTGCATCAACGAAATTTGATGTGGGTCATTTCTTGCATATGTTGCCATTTGTTGAAAAAGCTTTGATGAATTGTTGTGTTCCTACCTCGACTCTCCTACACCCCAGATCAAAAGAACCTGTTCTAGGGTTAGGGTTAGTGTTAGGTTAGGGTTAGGGTGTTTTTTAAAATTAATTATTCTATGTTGGAATGACATTTAAAATAAATGTTATACCACTGAATATATTTTAGAGATCAAGATCAAGTTTCTAGGTGCCGTAGTTGGCTAAAATTGGTTGATTATTGTGACTTTCGAGTCGCTGGTGTGATCAAATTCATGGCTGGTTAAAGACTTCACAGCACAACAACAAAGTTGCGTAAATCTTTACCATCGACTGCTGTCAGAAGTGCTGGCTTGGAATGTTTCTATGACATTAAGAGACCCAGTAGAAACAGAGATAGCTTAAAATGAATATGATGAAGCCTTAAAAATATCAGGTGTGTAAAACTTTTGCACAGGAGTGTAAAGTAAATAGTGCAGATAGAAACAATAAACTAAACCTTAAACTGTAGGTTTCAGTAGACCTGAACTCTGCAGGGCTCTGTCCACATTCAGTATCCGCTCTTGCTCAAAGTCCCACACTCTGCTGTCCACCAGCAGCTTCTCTTTGGTGAGATGTTCCTGCTGTGGATTTCTAACATGGACAACATAACACACATCAAAGGGGACCTTATAGACTTTCCCAGTTTCTTGAGGACAGAGTGCACTGAGGTTTGGACCACGCCTAGGGCTGGGCGATAAAACGATAACGATAATTATCGCGAAATAATGTTTCCTCGATAGAACTGTATGACGTTCCGTCCATGTTTTGAGAGACAGCACAAACAGCAAATGAGAATGAGAATAGCGCCACCCCCAAACCAATTAGGTGGCTGAACTTCGTGTTTGGTTGAAGCACCAGCAGCTTAACCTACCAGCTAGTAATAACTTACTGCAGGCATCACAGTCGAGCAGAGAGAATAAAATAAGAGAAAACGACGACAGAAAACGTTAAACTACTACTGAAAGAAACATGATACACGTGTCAGTAATCTTAAAATAATCTATAAGATTAGATAAACAGGTAAACAGGTGCTGTCCTGCTGCTGTGTTGATAAAAGCGCTACGGTGTGTTTGAGCTTCAAGGTTTTGTGTATAGCAGTTGTACTCTTGTGATCATCTCCACTGTACAGAGCTGACAGAGCACCACACTGTTGTGTTTCTGTGTGAAACACTCCCACAACGTTAGATGTACGTTAGTGATTATAGCTGCAGCTTGCGCTCCGGGTAAATCCATGCTTTCAGCAGGCGCGGCCACCTTTGCAACGCATCGACGCTCGTTATGGTAATCGACGTAATTTCGTAATCAATAAACATAAACATGTTTACTGTAGGAGTTCGAGTGAAAACGCTGAGACAAAGTTGACTTTATAATCAAAAATCCTGTGTAGGAAACTTTATTTTCTACCGAAAACAGAATCACTAAACCAACAACTCCTCATTAGAGCCGATAGAGAGTCGACTCACCGCTACGAGTCCTTTCCTCAGAACTTAAAGGGCCAGCAACAGCCTGCTTAACACCGTGTCTGTGTGAATACTGTTCATACTAATACTGCCCCATATACACACACATATATATATATATATATATATATATATATATATATATATATATATATATATATATATATATATATGTGTGTGTGTGTGTGTGTGTGTGTGTGTGTGTGTGTGGTTAATACAGTTGTGTAATGTTCTATAGTTCATTTGTCTATTTGTCTGAAAATAAAAAACAATGTAAGAATTTTTTTTAATTTTGATACCTTCATATCTCTGATTTGATTTATATCGTGATATATATCGATATCGACTGATATGAAAAAAATCTGTCTTTCCATTCCGGCCTCTTGTACTTCCCACTCTCCACAAAGTACGTCTTGGGAAAAATATGGTTCTCCACAAGACAGACGCTCACATTTCTGTCCCTCTGTTGAAGACTCTCCATCAGCAGTGGAAGGCTGGCATGTTTATAAGGCATGATGATCTCATCAATGTCATGCAGCAGGACGTATCTAGACTGATACATGTGTCTGTAGACACATTCGTTGAGGGTTACCAGCTGCCCGTAATACTGGAGCTCTCCTGTGTGCTTGACAGAGTTCCATCCTGCTGATGGGTTAAGGTACTGGTCTATAGGCCATAAAACCACCTCCAGAATTCCTTCCCGCTGGTAGTGCTGTAGAAGTTTCTCCAGGTCAGGACCACAGCTGGTGTTGTAGATCACCACATGGTCCACACCCAGAAGCTTGTACATTTCCATGCTTTGGGCGAACTGCAGAACGTTGTTGTAGGACCCAAACAGGCTGGAGATGCAGACCGTAAAGTTGAACTTGAACGTTTTCTTCTCCACTTTGTTCTGTATCCTTAGGAAACGGAGCCGCTCACCATCATGTAGTTCACAACGGCCCCTTGTGATGTTCGGTACCGCCGCAGTTATGACCACATGGGTCGCAGTTTCCGCTCCAGGTCCCCGGCATAAGATATCCGAGGCCCCAAACGGGAAGCCGAAGTGGTCTCTGTGGATCAAGACCTCCGCGTCAACGGTCTTGCAGTCGTGGTTGGTGTAGTAGCTGCAGTAAAGAGGCTGCAGGTTGTCTCTTCTGATTATACCGATGACTCATATGGTTTTGTTGAATCTGTGGTCGATGAACGCAGACACCATGAAATGGTTAGTGTGTTTAATGGGAACGATGGGATTCTCCCAGCTTCTCCGGTACATTTTGATTGGCTCTCCGGTAAACATAACAGCTCCATATGTCAGAATCAACACGACGTTGATTGTCACAATCAGCAGAATCAGTGCAAACTTCTTGTGCTCTCTCTTCATCTTACGCCGAGCTCCAGCCTCAAACCTGTAAACAGAAACAGAGTGTTTTCAGTATCGCACGTTATCAGGAGAAGTTAGTCTTCAGGTCAGACATCGTTTCTAGTGAAATGCAGCTCTTTTCCTCTTCCAGTGAATAATGTTAGTATAAAGCTGTACTGCAGTAGCAGAACTAAAAATACATAAAAATAGAAATTCAATTTCCTAAAACTAACAATAATTAATTAAAAATTAACTAAAACTAATGTGAGTTTGTTGAAAGTCTAAAACTACATAACAGTGTAACTTGGGAATGTTTTAGTCACTTGGGAATGTTATTATATTTAAAAAGCTATTTTTCCAGGTAAGTTTTAATGTACTCAGTAAAACACTTAATTTTTTTATTTAAACACTAAGAGCTGCAAAAGGTAGGAACACTATTATTATTATTATTATTATTATTATTATTATTGTCAGTTAGGTAGCCATCTGCAGACTGTCAGCCAGATGCTTCTTATTGGAATTTCCAGTTCCACCTTAAATGGCGTCAGAATGTAACTGCCACAATGTTTAAGGTGGAACAGAAAATCAGATAAGAAGCACCTTTAACTTCGTTTCACACGAACACAAACCCACCAGACAGGTCTGGAGAACATTGCGCAGAACCACTTTTCAAACCAGCTTTTGGTTAGAACATTTAAGAATGTGGACAGAAGCCTTCTGGAAAGCTGACCCTCAGTAGGGCCAGTCGTGTCAGGAGAATCACCCCTGTGTTATATAAGCTGGTCCGTGTGTGTGGAGTATATGGGGGGTCCTGAGTGAAACAGTAACAGCAGCTCACTAGCGTGTATATACACTGTATACCAACCAATGAGATCAGGCGGAACTGAGTCTCCTCTTTCTCTGTACAGTCTACTACATACATACATCCAGATGTTCTCTCACTCCTCTTTCTCTGTACAGTCTACTACATACATACATCCAGATGTTCTCTCACTCCTCTTTCTCTGTACAGTCTACTACATACATACATCCAGATGTTCTCTCACTCCTCTTTCTCTGTACAGTCTACTACATACATACATCCAGATGTTCTCTCACTCCTCTTTCTCTGTACAGTCTACTACATACATACATCCAGATGTTCTCTCACTCCTCTTTCTCTGTACAGTCTACTACATACATACATCCAGATGTTCTCTCACTCCTCTTTCTCTGTACAGTCTACTACATACATACATCCAGATGTTCTCTCACTCCTCTTTCTCTGTACAGTCTACTACATACATACATCCAGATGTTCTCTCACTCCTCTTTCTCTGTACAGTTTACTACATACATACATCCATATCCAGATGTTCTCTCACTCTTCTTTCTCTGTACAGTCTACTACATACATACATCCAGATGTTCTCTCACTCCTCTTTCTCTGTACAGTCTACTACATACATACATCCAGATGTTCTCTCACTCCTCTTTCTCTGTACAGTCTACTACAAACATACATCCAGATGTTCTCTCACTCTTCTTTCTCTGTACAGTCTACTACATACATACATCCAGATGTTCTCTCACTCTTCTTTCTCTGTGCAGTCTACTACATACCTACATCCATATGTTCTCTCACTCCTCTTTCTCTGTACAGTCTACTACATACATACATCCAGATGTTCTCTCACTCCTCTTTCTCTGTGCAGTCTACTACATACATACATCCATATGTTCTCTCACTCCTCTTTCTCTGTACTGTTATTTATCTCAGAACACTCTGTACCACCGTCTCCACCAGTGACTCTACTGTTCTTCATATTTATATCTATTTAATTCAGTCTGTCTGTCCTTCACTGCTGCTCTCAGTACTTTACTTTTAATGCACAACTCTGCACATGTTCAGTTTACAGGTGTGTCTGTGCATGTATGTAATTGTGTGTGTGTATGTATGTGTGTGTGTATGTGTGTGTATGTCACTGTGTGTGTATGTGTGTGTATGTATTTGTGTGCGTGTATGTGTGTGTGTGTATATGTGTGTGTGTATGTCACTGTGTGTGTATGTGTCTGTGTGTATGTATGTGTGTGTGTATGTGTGTGTCTGTGTGTGTGTATGTATGTGTGTATGTATGTGTGTATGGTGTGTATATGTGTGTATGTGTGTTTGTGTATGTGTGTGTGCGTGTGTGTGTATATGTGTGTATATGTGTGCGTGTGTGTGTACGTGTGTATGTGTGTGCGTGTGTATGTGTATGTGTGTATATGTGTGTGTGTGTATGGTGTGTATGTGTGTATGTGCATGTGTGTGTGTGTGTGTGTGTGTGTGTGTCTATGTGTGTTTGTGTATGTGCGTGTGTATATGTGTGTTTGTGTATGTGTGTGTGTATATGTGTGTACGCGTGTTTGTGTATGTGTGTGTGTGTTTGTGTGTGTGTGTATATGTGTGTACGTGTGTTTGTGTATGTGTGTGTGTGTGTGTGTGTGTGTGTGTGTGTGTGTAGGAGGATGGCTAGGTTGGGTGTGTTTGTTACTTCTTTAGTGTCAGGTATTGTGCATCTGAGCTACTGTAACCAAAAACAAATTCCTTGTATGTGTGAGCATACATGGCCAATAAAGTCTGATTCTGATCCTGATTCTGATATTCTAACTTTTCCACCTTGTCCCAGCATCAACACTCTTCTTGCCATATTGTTTTTGGGTTTTTTTTATCTTAAAAAAAATTTAGGATCACTTTAGAATTTTATTTCATGCAATTTTCATGCAATTCACAAACAATACTGGTACGGCCGCCAATCCAAGTTAAGGATGTTATTGGACTAATTGGTTGTTAGGACACTCTTGATCAATTGTGATGCACAGCTGAAAAACATTCTACTAATAAGTGAGTATAAAAGGGAACAACATTCTAGGTTAGTTTAGTATCTGAAGATCAGCAGTTGATGTCTTGCTGACCGACTCACAATGACCAGAAAGAAACAACTTTCTTTACAGACCCGTCAGTCCATTGTTGTGTTAAGGAAGAAGATACTCCATTAAAACAAGAACATTTCACTGTGATCCCAAACTTTTGAGCGGTGGAGTGTATATATATGGATATATATATATGTATATATATATATATATATATATATATATATATATGGATTATTATGGAACATGACTACTGAGACATAGTGATAAACAACACCAGGTTGACTCTCAGCTCCTGCCAAAAAAAAATCCTCTCCTCAACTCCACTTCCTTATATGGTAAATATGTTTATTAAGGTTTATTAAGGTATTAAGGTGTGTGTGAATAGCACCCAAAGCAATCTTATGCAGTTATATTCACACTTATTATCATATCAAACATACAAACACTCAGAAAACAAGAGTTCACTTCTTAACCATTTCATCAAACGGAGAATTTAAAAGAAAGGGTCAATGGGTTGCACACATGAGTAACACCACAGGTTGGAGAAAAGCTGCTTCATAATATCACCTGTTTTTACCTGTTCAGCTAACAGATATATCGTCACTGTTCAAAGAAAAACATTTATTTCAATTTTTCTTTTACATCATACGAACACGACAGCTGCTGTTTGCATTGTATAAAAAATTCATGATGAATAGAAACAGCTTAGGGAAAAACATTGAAAGTAAAGTAGGTTTTTGTCCCAATTTGGACATACCTGATTTTCATTGGACCAGGCCAATTTTAAGAATGTTTTTTTTTTTAATTCAATAGCCCTGATTCAATAGCCCTGATTCAATAGCCCTGATTTAATAGCCCTGATTCAATAGCCCTGATTCAATAGCCCTGATTCACTAGCCTTGATACAATAGCCTTGATTAAATCGCCTTCATTCAATAGCCTGGATTCAAAAGCCACGATTCAATAGCCCTAATTTAATAGCCCTGATTCAATAGCCCTAATTTAATAGCCCTGATTCAATAGCCCTAATTTAATAGCCCTGATTCAATAGCCCTGATTCAATAGCCCTGATTCAGTAGCCCTGATTCAATAACCCTGATTCAATAACCCTGATTCAATAGCCCTGATACAATAGCCCAGATACAATAGCCTTGATACAATAGCCTTGATTCAATAGCCTTGATTCAATAGCCTTGATTCAATAGCCTTGATACAAAAGCCTTGATTCAATAGCCTTAATTCAATAGCCTTGATACAATAGCCTTAATTCAATAGCCTTGATTGAATAGCCTTGATTTCATAGCCCTGATACAATAGCCTTGATACAATAGCCTTGATTCAATAGCCTTGATTCAATAGCCTTGATTCAATAGCCTTGATTCAATAGCCTTGATTCAATAGCCTTGATACAATAGCCTTGATACAATAGCCTTGATTCAATAGCCCTGATTCAATAGCCCTGATTTAATAGCCCTGATTCAATAGCCTTGATTCAATAACCCTGATTCAATAGTCCTGATACAATAGCATTAATTCAATAGCCTTGATTCAACCAAATCTTCAGATAATCAAACATACAGTTAAACATCCTCTTCAAGATCGTGTGAAGTTGAAAGATTGAAGGGTGCTGTATGAAGGAATGCCTGTTGGTGTCACGTTGCCGGTGTTGGCGCTGCTTCACCTCCAGTGTGCCACTGCTGAGAGGAACACCACAGGTCACACCTCCATCACCCTCGGCAGGAGATAAGAGCTTCACTCAGACGCTCTGCTACTACAAAAATGGAGACGCGTGTTTGTTTATTGCTGTCTCACTAGGCAGGCTGTCTCACTAGGCAGGTCCTTGTGGCCGTGCTCCAGCAGGGCCTCTGGTGATGATCTCTGTGATGCAGGATTGATGGTCACCTTTGCTTCACTGGTTTCCGTGTCAAACATCAACAGACAGACCAGCAGCTTCAGGCTGGACATCAGCAGGACTGCATGTTGAGTGAAGATCACGCCTACTTTAACGACCTGGTTGTACTTTATCTCTCTGCTGCTGTTCCTTTAACGATGAGCACATTATCTGTGGCTCCTGCTGCCAGCAATCTTGTTCTTCACCACCAGTAACTGCACTGGTAGCTCTGGTGGGATTAGAAGCGAGGACTCCTGGGTACTAATCCAGAATTCTACCAGGTGAGCTTCCAGTGAGAGTATTTGAGGTTCAGTTCCTGGTTTTTGGTAAGTTTTGCGATGGTGCTAAATAAAACTCTAGGATTGTTTTTGTTGTGTTGGTGAGTGTGGACAGGTATGCTGAGTGTGTGTTGGTGAGTGTGGACAGGTATGCTGAGTGTGTGTTGATGTGTGTGGACAGGTATGCTGAGCGTGTTTTAATGAGTGCCTTTCTGTAACTGCTAAGGCCGTCCTTCCAAGCAGAGTGAAATACCTCCAGCTTGGTCACTCTGCATTTGCACTCGTTGTTGTACATGGAGCTTTTTCTGTTGAATCTTTTTAATTTTTATAGGTGCAACATTGTCTAAAGTTAATGGGAGTGTATTTTCTACGCAGTCTGTTAGTCTGTCTAGCTCTGTTGGGTCTGAAGGAGAAGCTATAGTTGATAAATCTGGAAGGATCTCAATAAAGTGCTGAGATGTATTTGGCATTATTGAACGTTTCATGCAATAACGGGGTGATATACATACATTTTCACTAAGACTCTCATATATATGAAATTAGGTAGTGATCTGAAACTACTGAAGTCTGTGGAAGAACAGTAAGATTATGTATATCAACACCTAAAGTCAGAACTAGATCTTGAGTGTGACTACAGGAGTGTGTAGGTAGAGTCAGAACTAGATCTAGAGTGTGATTACAGGAATGTGTAAGTAGAGTCAGAACTAGATCTTGAGTTTGACTACAGGAATGTGTAGGTAGAGTCAGAACTAGATCTAGAGTGTGATTACAGGAATGTGTAGGTTTAGCTTTGTTACTATGCCGCCGAAATGTCATCCATTCGCCCTGCTGCAGGGACTCTAAGCTGTTCACTGACTACTTTAAACTGTTCCACAAGCTGTACACTGACTACTTTACACTGTTCTACAAGCTGTACACTGACTACTTTACACTGTTCTACAAGCTGTACGCGGGAATGTGTAGGTCGAGTCAGAACTAGATCTAGAGAGTGATTACAGGAATGTGTAGGTAGAGTCAGAACTAGATCTTGAGTGTGATTACAGGAATGTGTAGGTAGAGTCAGAACTAGATCTTGAGTGTGATTACAGGAATGTGTAGTTAGTCAGAACTAGATCTAGAGAGTGATTACAGGAATGTGTAGGTAGAGTCAGAACTAGATCTTGAGTGTGATTACAGGAATGTGTAGGTAGAGTCAGAACTAGATCTAGTGTGTGATTACAGGAATGTGTAAGTAGAGTCAGAACTAGATCTTGAGTGTGATTACAGGAATGTGTAGGTAGAGTCAGAACTAGATCTAGAGTGTGATTACAGGAGTGTGTAGGTAGAGTCAGAACTAGATCTAGAGTGTGATTACAGGAATGTGTAGGTAGAGTCAGAACTAGATCTTGAGTTTGACTACAGGAATGTGTAGGTAGAGTCAGAACTAGATCTAGAGAGTGATTACAGGAGTGTGTAGGTAGAGTCAGAACTAGATCTTGAGTTTGACTACAGGAATGTGTAGGTAGAGTCAGAACTAGATCTAGAGTGTGATTACAGGAGTGTGTAGGTAGAGTCAGAACTAGATCTTGAGTTTGACTACAGGAATGTGTAGGTAGAGTCAGAACTAGATCTAGAGAGTGATTACAGGAATGTGTAGGTAGAGTCAGAACTAGATCTTGAGTGTGATTACAGGAATGTGTAGGTAGAGTCAGAACTAGATCTAGAGTGTCATTACAGGAATGTGTAGGTAGAGTCAATACTAGATCTAGTGTGTGATTACAGGAATGTGTAGGTAGAGTCAATACTAGATCTAGTGTGTGATTACAGGAATGTGTAGGTCCTATTACATTCTGAGTGAGACCTACAGAGTCTAAGATGAGAAAGCCTTTTTAATAGATCTGCTGAGTTCTCAAAGTAAATATTCAAATCTCCTGCAATTATTGGTTTCTCAGTGCTCACTGCTAGATCTGAAACAAAGTCACTGAATTCTTTTGAGAGTTCAGAATAAGGTCCTGGTGGTCTATAGATACTGGCTAGGGTGAGTACACTTCTGTTAGTGGTCGGGTTGGTGATGTTTATGAAAAGAATTTCAAAATAATTTAAAGTGAGACTGTGTTTCTGATTCATGTCTAATGAATTTTTATAAATGATACATATACCCCCTCCTTTACCGGACAGTCTGGGGCTGTTTACATACTGATAACCTACAGGAGCTTCATTAAATACCAAATATTCCTCAGGTTTAATCCATGTTTCTTCAATTTTATGATACGGTATTGTATATTTATAATAAGAGCCTTAGAGTTAAGTGATCTTATATTAAACAAACCAAACTTTTGTTTAGAGATGCTGCAGCTAGATACTGGGTCTGATATTTTTATATTAATTAGGGTATCTGGACAAGCTGTTTGAGAATTTCTGAGTCTGCGTTTAATTCGGGGCAATGACACAGTCTCAATATATCTGTATCTAGATAACAAATCTCTGTCGGTAATAGTTACAGTCTCAGTATTACTGTATCTAGGTAACCACTGTCGGCAATAGTTACAGTCTCGGTTTATCTGTATCTAGGTAGCGACTCTCTGTCGGTAACAGTTACTGTCTCACTATTTCTATATCCAAGTAATGACTGTTGGTCGTCGCTACTTACGTGGCCTCCGTTGTGCAGTCAGCGGACAGCCCTCTCGATGTTCCGTGAGAGGACGAATGCTCCGCGATGGCTGGGTTGCAGGCCATCCCTCCGGTACAGCGCTGGCTGACATCGCCAGGCGCTGCTATCTAGAACCTACAGTGGTCATCAGGCGTCCTGCTGTTGTCTCAGCGTCTGTCCTTATTTAGTTTATCTTATCTTAGATGACGAAGATTCTGCCTCCTTTACTGTTGCTCTTGTTTTTGTACTAAATAATAAGCTCCATCCTATGTTTGTGTAAACTTAGGCTCTCAAACTCCTCACAACACTGAGGTTCTAGATATTTATTCTTTCCATCGACTGGTTCTACCTTCTGACACACTCTGGAGGTACTTGTAGGTAGAGTAGTGCTTGAAAGTTTGTTAAACCCCTAGAATTCTCTAAATTTCCACATAACCTGACCTAACTCTTCATCAGATTCGCACACAAAGTCCTAAAAGTACATAAACATTTTTTAAATCTAACACAAATATTATACCTGGTAATTTATTTATTGATAAAATGATTTGATGTTTTATCTATGAGTATCTAAGGAGTATTTTATGTCTGTGAGTCTCTTGTGCAGTAATAACTTCCTCACATGAACTGCTCACTTCAGGTTCTTCCACAACATTCTTATGGGATTAATGTCTGGACTATAACTTTATGGTATTTTATATCTTTACTGTATTGTCTTTAGTAGAACCACTTTTATGTTTAGGTTTCTTCTGTTGCATGACCCACGTTCTACTGAGATTTAAGGAAAAAATTACCGGCACATGTAAAAGTAAAACTATTTTCATATAAAACAACTAAAGTAAAAGTACAAAAGTACTGATATTTGAGTAAAATACTGAGACATATAAAAGTACTTTTATATGAAACAACCTGAGTAAAAGTACAAAAGTACTGATATTTGAGTAAAATACTGAAACATATAAAAGTGCTTTCATATAAAACAACTTGAGTCTCTGTACAAATGTTCTTATATAACACAACTTGTGTAGTAGTTCAAAAGTACTGATATTTGAGTAAAATCCTGAGACATTTAACAGTAAATGTATTTTCATATGAAACAACTTGAGTAACTGTAAAAAAGTACTGATATTTGTGTAACATACTGACACATGTTAAAGTACTTTCATATGAAACAACTCGAGTCACTGCACAAAAGTACAGATACTTGTGTAAAATACTGACAAAGGAAAATAAAATAACTTTTGAGTAGTACTTTTTGTGTAGTAGTACAAAAGTACTAAAATTTCAGTAAAATCCTGAGACATGTAAAACTAAAATTATTTTCATAAAATATGAAGTTAAGTTAAAGTACAAAAGTATAGATACAAAGTACTTTCATATAATTCATTTTAAAATTATATAAATATTAATCAGTATTAATAGAGTAAGTAGAGTTTTTACACTTTATTATTAAATATTAAACAGTATTAATAGAGTAAGTAGAGTTTTTAGACTTTATTATTAAATGTTAAACAGTATTAATAGAGTAAGTAGAGTTTTTAGACTTTATTATTAAATATTAAACAGTATTAATAGAGTAAGTAGAGTTTTTACACTTTATTAGTAAATATTAAACAGTATTAATAGAGTAAGTAGAGTTTTTACACTTTATTATTAAATATTAAACAGTATTAATAGAGTAAGTAGAGTTTTTAGACTTTATTATTAAATGTTAAACAGTATTAATAGAGTTAGTAGAGTTTTTAGACTTTATTATTAAATATTAAACAGTATTAATAGAGTAAGTAGGGTTTTTACATTTTATTATTAAATATTAAACAGTATTAATAGAGTAAGTAGAGCTTTTACACTTTATTATTAAATATTAATCAGTATTAATAGAGTAAGTAGAGCTTTTACACTTTATTATTAAATATTAATCAGTATTAATAGAGTAAGTAGTGCTTTTACACTTTATTATTAAATATTAATCAGTATTAATAGAGTAAGTAGTGCTTTTACATATGTCAGTGTGTTTATTTAACCCTTTCCAAGCTTCTCCTAAACAACCCAGTATTATTATCAGTTCTCATCAAATACCTGCTTTGACTGCTCAGTACTACATTAAGCTAAATCAAGATTTGCTGCTGATGGAACTGAATACATTTATACAATGTCTGGGGCGTCCAGGAGAAATCTGGAACCTAACTTTGTTCTTCAAACTGGATCAAGATCTGATCTACTTCTCTCACAATAACATATTCATCTTACTTTGTATTGTATGTAGAATTATTTACGTTTGTTCTGATCATATCTGCCGTTCTTACTGGTGAACAGACACGTATTGCTTTACGCAGCAGATGTGTTTGATAAGAACAGGTTAGACTAGTCTGTAGCAACCAAACACCCACCTGTACATTTATAAGTGCCTATATAGTATTGCTATGTACACTTTGAGTATTACCTTGTAAAAGTTTTTCCTTCTACAACTAAAATTAAATATTTATAACTGATACCTAATAAAAATAGGTTTTTGGGTGTTTTTACAAAACATACACTGCTGTAAATATGTTACTATATATTTTCATGGCACAACATTGAAGATATGACTATGTAAAATAGTCAGTGTACAGCTTGTAGAATAGTGTAAAATAGTCAGTGTACAGCTTGTAGAACAGTGTAAAGTAGTCAGTGTACAGCTTGTAGAACAGTGTAAAGTAGTCAGTGTACAGCTTGTAGAATAGTGTAAAGTAGTCAGTGTACAGCTTGTAGAACAGTGTAAAGTAGTCAGTGTACAGCTTGTAGAATAGTGTAAAATAGTGTACAGCTTGTAGAACAGTGTAAAGTAGTCAGTGTACAGCTTGTAGAACAGTGTAAAGTAGTCAGTGTACAGCTTGTAGAACAGGGTAAAGTACTCAGTGTACAGTAGTCAGTGTACAGCTTGTAGAACAGGGTAAAGTACTCAGTGTACAGTAATCAGTGTACAGCTTGTAGAATAGTGTAAAATAGTCAGTGTACAGCTTGTAGAACAGTGTAAAGTAGTCAGTGTACAGCTTGTAGAACAGTGTAAAGTAGTCAGTGTACAGCTTGTAGAATAGTGTAAAGTAGTCAGTGTACAGCTTATATAACAGTGTAAAGTAGTCAGTGTACAGCTTGTAGAATAGTGTAAAGTAGGCAGTGTACAGCTTGTAGAACAGTGTAAAGTAGTCAGTGTACAGCATGTAGAACAGTGTAAAGTAGTCAGTGTACAGCTTATATAACAGTGTAAAGTAGTCAGTGTAAAGCTTGTAGAACAGTGTAAAGTAGTCAGTGTACAGCTTGTAGAACAGTGTAAAGTAGTCAGTGTACAGCTTATATAACAGTGTAAAGTAGTCAGTGTACAGCTTGTAGAACAGTGTACAGTAGTCAGTGTACAGCTTGTAGAACAGTGTAAAGTAGTCAGTGTACAGCTTGTAGAACAGTGTAAAGTAGTCAGTGTACAGCTTATATAACAGTGTAAAGTAGTCAGTGTACAGCTTGTAGAACAGTGTACAGTAGTCAGTGTACAGCTTATATAACAGTGTAAAGTAGTCAGTGTACAGCTTATATAACAGTGTAAAGTAGTCAGTGTACAGCTTGTAGAACAGTGTACAGTAGTCAGTGTACAGCTTATATAACAGTGTAAAGTAGTCAGTGTACAGCTTATATAACAGTGTAAAGTAGTCAGTGTACAGCTTGTAGAACAGTGTAAAGTAGTCAGTGTACAGCTTATATAACAGTGTAAAGTAGTCAGTGTAAAGCTTGTAGAACAGTGTAAAGTAGTCAGTGTACAGCTTGTAGAACAGTGTAAAGTAGTCAGTGTACAGCTTGTAGAACAGTGTAAAGTAGTCAGTGTACAGCTTATATAACAGTGTAAAGTAGTCAGTGTACAGCTTGTAGAACAGTGTACAGTAGTCAGTGTACAGCTTGTAGAACAGTGTAAAGTAGTCAGTGTACAGCTTGTAGAACAGTGTAAAGTAGTCAGTGTACAGCTTATATAACAGTGTAAAGTAGTCAGTGTACAGCTTGTAGAACAGTGTACAGTAGTCAGTGTACAGCTTATATAACAGTGTAAAGTAGTCAGTGTACAGCTTATATAACAGTGTAAAGTAGTCAGTGTACAGCTTGTAGAACAGTGTACAGTAGTCAGTGTACAGCTTATATAACAGTGTAAAGTAGTCAGTGTACAGCTTATATAACAGTGTAAAGTAGTCAGTGTACAGCTTGTAGAACAGTGTAAAGTAGTCAGTGAACAGCTTAGAGTCCCTGCAGCAGGGCGAATGGGTGACGTTTCGGCGGCATAGTGACAAAGCTAAAGCTAACGCTAAAGCCACAGCTAAAGCTAGTTCACCTGAGCACCACGCACCTATTCGCGTGTCAAACAGATATTCTCCTCTCGGTGAAACACCCACTAAGGAGTCTGTCAGAGGTACGCTCGATTGTACGACACGTGAAATTAGCCACTCCACCAGGAGCCAGGTCGCCAGCCATTAGCAGCGACCTTAAGCTACTAGCACAGAATAGATATTGGAGAATAGTGGTTCACATAGGTGGTAATGATATTTGTATGCGGTAGTCTGAGGTCACTAAAAGTAAATTTATTAATAATAATATTAAAGAGGTGATCCGAATAGCCCCTACAATGTCCGATGCCGTAATATGCTCTGGCCCTATTCCAAGACGGCAGGGTGCTGAAGCTTACAGCAGGCTTTGGGCGCTACACTGCTGGATGTCTAAGTGGTGTGCAGAAAATCATGTGGGCTTCATAGACAATTGGTCCAAGTTTGAGGGGAAGTCTGGTCTCGTAGGGCGGGACGGTGTCCACCCCACGCGGGAGGGTGCCGCTCTGCTATCGTGCAGCATAGCCCATAGCCTCTTAGTTAGTCGGCAGAGCAGCGGAGGTAGTTGCTGACTGTCCAGAGCCGAGACCAGGCAGCAGACAAACAGGCTAAACCGACCGTCTGCTCGCTGCCTTGAGTTGTCACCTAGCAACAACTATATTGAGCCTGTTTCACTGTTTCCCCGAATTAAACACAAACTTAGAAAATCTCAATCAGTTTGTTTAAATAACTTAGTTAATATAAGAATATTAGATCCAGTGTCTAGCTGCAGTGTTTCTGAATTAAGGTTTGGTTTATTTATTATAAGATCACTGAACTCTAAGGCTGTCATTGTAAATGATACAATAACGTATCATAAAATTGATGTGTTATGTCTCACAGAAAAATGGATTAAACCTGAGGAATATTTGGTATTAAATGAAGCTCCTGTAGCTTATAAGTATGTAAACAGCCCCAGACTGTCCGGTAAAGGAGGGGGTATATGTGTCATTTATAAAAATTCATTAGACATGAATCAGAAACACAGTCTCACTTTGAATTCTTTTGGAATACCTTTCATAAACATCACCAACCCGACCACTAATAGAAGTGTACTCACCCTAGTCAGTATTTATAGACCACCAGGACCTTATTCTGAACTCTTCGGTGACTTTGTTTCAGATCTAGCAGTGAGCACTGAGAAAGTAATAATTGCAGGAGATTTTAATATTTACTTTGAAAACTCAGCAGATCCACTAAAAAAGGCTTTCTCATCTTAGACTCTGTAGGTCTCACTCAGAATGTAATAGGACCTACACATTCCTGTAATCACACACTAGATCTAGTTCTGACTCTACCTGCACATTCCTGTAATCACACACTAGATCTAGTTCTGACTCTACCTGCACATTCCTGTAATCACACACTAGATCTAGTTCTGACTCTACCTGCACATTCCTGTAATCACACACTAGATCTAGTTCTGACTCTACCTGCACATTCCTGTAATCACACACTAGATCTAGTTCTGACTCTACCTACACATTCCTGTAATCACACACTAGATCTAGTTCTGACTCTACCTGCACATTCCTGTAATCACACACTAGATCTAGTTCTGACTTTAGGTGTTGATATACATAATCTTACTGTTCTTCCACAGACTCCAGTAGTTTCAGATCACTACCTAATTTCATTTGTATGAGAGTCTTAGTGAAAATGTATGTACACCCCGTTATTGCATGAAACGTTCAATAATGCCAAATACATCTCAGCACTTTATTGAGATCCTTCCAGGTTTATCAACTATAGCTTCTCCTTCAGACCCAACAGAGCTAGACAGACTAACAGACTGCGTAGAAAATACACTCCCATTAACTTTAGACAATGTTGCACCTATAAAAATTAAAAAGATTCAACAGAAAAAGCTCCATGTACAACAATGAAATTCATACCTTCAGACACACAGTACAGAAATTAGAGCGCTAATGGAGAGTGACCAAGCTGGAGGTCTTTCACTCTGCTTGGAAAGACAGACTTAGCAGTTACAGAAAGGCACTTATTAAAATACGCTCAGCATACCTGTCCATACTCACCAACACACACTCAGCACACCTGTCCACACTCACCAACACACACTCAGTATACCTGTCCACACTCACCAACACACACTCAGTATACCTGTCCACACTCACCAACACACACTCAGTATACCTGTCCACACTCACCAACACACACTCAGCATACCTGTCCACACTCACCAACACACACTCAGTATACCTGTCCACACTCACCAACACACACTCAGCACACCTGTCCACACTCACCAACACACACTCAGCATACCTGTCCACACTCACCAACACACACTCAGCACACCTGTCCACACTCACCAACACACACTCAGCACACCTGTCCACACTCACCAACACACACTCAGCACACCTGTCCACACTCACCAACACACGCTCAGCACACCTGTCCACACTCACCAACACACACTCAGCACACCTGTCCACACTCACCAACACACACTCAGCATACCTGTCCACACTCACCAACACACACTCAGCACACCTGTCCACACTCACCAACACACACTCAGCATACCTGTCCACACTCACCAACACACACTCAGCACACCTGTCCACACTCACCAACACACACTCAGTATACCTGTCCACAACTCACCAACACACACTCAGTATACCTGTCCACACTCACCAACACACACTCAGCATACCTGTCCACACTCACCAACACACACTCAGCATACCTGTCCACACTCACCAACACACACTCAGCACACCTGTCCACACTCACCAACACACACTCAGCATACCTGTCCACATTCACCAACACACACTCAGCACACCTGTCCACACTCACCAACACACACTCAGCACACCTGTCCACGCTCACCAACACACACTCAGCACACCTGTCCACACTCACCAACACACACTCAGCACACCTGTCCACACTCACCAACACACACTCAGCACACCTGTCCACACTCACCAACACACACTCAGCATACCTGTCCACACTCACCAACACACACTCAGCACACCTGTCCACACTCACCAACACACACTCAGCATACCTGTCCTCACTCACCAACACACACTCAGCACACCTGTCCACACTCACCAACACACACTCAGCACACCTGTCCACACTCACCAACACACACTCAGCATACCTGTCCTCACTCACCAACACAACAAAAACAATCCTAGAGTTTTATTTAGCACCATCGTAAAACTTACCAAAAACCAGGAACTGAACCTCAAATACCCACCGACTACAGCAGCAATGATTTCATGGACTTCTTTAATAACAAAATCGAGAATATTAGACAAAAAGTTCAACTGACGCCAGTAACCTATCCTTCATCTGGTTTGGCTGAGACAGCACCAATTGTGGTTTTAGAAGAAAGACTAGAAACATTCTGTCCAGTCCAACAGACAGAACTAGAAAAACTTATCTCTTCTTCAAATTCTGCTACATGCACACTTGATATGATTCCAACAAGCCTATTGAAACAAGTATTACCAGCTATTATTAAACCTATCTTAACTATCATCAACTCTTCTCTTAGTCTGGGTCATGTACCTAAGTCTTTTAAACTAGCTGTGATAAAACCCTTGATAAAGAAGCCAAATCTTGACCCCAGAGAACTGTCCAGTTATAGACCCATTTCCAATTTACCTTTTATCTCTAAGATTTTAGAAAAGGCTGTAGCTCGACAACTCTGTTCTCATCTACATAAGAACAACATATATGAAAAATTCCAATCTGGTTTTAGGCCACACCACAGCACAGAGACAGCTTTAGTTAAGATAACAAATGATCTTCTTCTTGCCTCTGATCAGGGCCACGTATCTCTACTGGTGTTACTAGATCTAAGTGCAGCTTTTGACACTATAGATCACACTATTCTCTTGGACAGATTAGAAAATATGGTTGGAATCACAGGAACAGCGTTATCCTGGTTCACATCTTACCTTAGTGATCGCTTTCAGTTTGTAAAGATAAATAATATATCATCTAATTATACAAGAGTGAAATATGGAGTTCCACAAGGTTCTGTTTTAGGTCCTCTGTTATTTACACTATATATGTTACCATTAGGCTCAGTTATAAATAGACATGGAATTAGTTTCCACTGTTATGCTGATGATACACAACTGTACATATCAGACCAGATGATAAATCCAGATTAAATAAGATAGAAGATTGTGTAAGAGATATTAGACTTTGGATGCTACAGAACTTCCTTCTTTTAAACCCAGATAAAACGGAAATTCTCCTCCTCGGCCCAAAGGCTGCTCGGACTAAATGTTCAGATTTAATGTTAAATCTTGCTGACTTCTCTGTAGTTCCTGGTTCAGTAGTTGTAAATCTTGGTGTAACAATTGACTCAGATCTGACATTTAATCAACACATCGGTAATATTACAAGAACAGCGTTTCTTCACCTACGAAACATTTCAAAGTTAAGAAATGTGTTATCTGTGTCTGATGCTGAAAAGTTAGTACATGTCTTTATAACCTCAAGTCTAGATTACTGTACTGCATTATTGTCAGGATGCTCCAGCAGGAACCTGAATAAACTACAGTTAGTTCAGAACACTGCAGCTAGAGTACTAACTAAAACCAGAACCTTCCATCATCAGTCCAGTTTTATCAGCGCTACACTGGCTTCCTGTTAAATTCCGTATCGACTATAAAATTCTATTACTGACGTATAAAGCCCTGCACGGTCTCACACCGGAGTACCTGCACGGTCTCACACCGGAGTACCTGCAAGATCTAATCTCCTATTATGAACCGCCACGTTCACTCAGATCACAGGATGCTGGTTTTCTAATAGTTCCAAAAATTCAGAAGACTACAATGGGGGGGGGGAAGAGCTTTTTCCTACAAAGCCCCCAAACTGTGGAATAATCTCCCAGTTAATGTTCAGGACTCTGACACAGTCTCAATATTTAAGTCTAGACTGAAAACATACTTGTTTAGTAGCTTTTATCTTCTCTTTTAGATGAAGACAGGAGATCTGGGGGTTCATGGACACAGAGGTTTATGGTAAACTGAGATGTTGGTGCTGTTGTTCCACCACTTCACGCGATCACACAGGTTTGTTGACGGTGGAGTGGGGGGATCCCAGTGTCTCAGGGTGGTCTCATGTCCATGTTACCTTCTGGTTCTCTCATTTTAGTTTCGGCTGTTATAGTTAGGTAAGCCTATATGCTGCCAATGTAATCAGACTGGCCACTTTGCATGAAATTGTAGAATGTATCTAGAGCTAGACGAGCTTTAACATAAATTCTCCCACTGCTAAGGTCCAAGCTGTGGGAAAAATTCTGTACACCCAGCCAATTGATTCATTTATTGGTACTTGCACTAGAGTTGAAGTCGTTGTACAGGGGGTACAACTCATGGGGGTTCTAGATACAGGGTCTTAAATTGCTCTGATGCTGATGTTGGAATGTTGTCTTTCAGAAAACACAAGTCTGAAACTCTGTCACCTGCTTCTCTCAGAAGGCTTGGAGAAAGGACTATGCACACTACAGTGGTTACTCCCGGCATCCAGCCATCAGGGCATAAGAGTTTCAGCACAAAGTGGGGGCACACAAAAAATGGGTCCCCGTGGCACTGACTACTGTGCATTGGTGGAAGCCTTACCTGGCCCTTAATCAAAGTTGCAAGAGTGATGGTAAGACATGGAAGAGTTCCTCTGCATATCTGTATTCTATGCATATTTGTAATATTATATATAAAAAGTGGGGGAAGCTTATGTGCATGGACCACGTGAACTGTACTTGACTCTCGAAATCCCTGACCAGATAACAATCAGTATCAGCTGATCAGCTGTTGCTCCTGATATAGTGGCTGATGCTTGGCCTGGAGTTGATTCCTTCCACATTTGACATCTCTTCACTGGGAGGAACTGCAGGCCTTGCTGAGGAAGTGAAGGGATGACAAAGACGTTGGTAAAACTAATACGGTGCAACATAAAATCAACACTGGAGAGGCTATGGCCATTAGAGGTTTCGTCACTACCTCCAATGATGTAAAAGGTAATGAAGACCTTACTTGCAGGGATGTTGGAGAGAGGAGTGATTCAGGAGAGTTCTAGTCCATGGGCAGAACCTGTAGTAATGGTAAAGAAGAGATTGGTAGTTGGCTCCTGAGTTGATTATCTCAATTATCTCATGTATGGAGTGTCGAAGAGTAGAACCACCCCATACTACCCTATGGGGACCTTGTTGAGTATGCTTCGGACACTAGTGGAATAGAAGCAAAGACACAGGTAGGCGAAGGCAGTGTTAATATTTACCTGAATACAGGTAGGTGAAGGTGGTGCTAGGAGGCTTATCCAAGGACTCTTATTGGTACAGTGTAAGGTGGATATCCAGGTAGGGAATCAAGCCTCAGCTTAGAGAGCAGCACTGCAACATTATACACTGTACCAATCACTACTTTAGCTGTAGTGGCTAAGCATCTCCAGAGGGTCTCACTAAGCCCCTTGGCTTAGAATAGATGTACTTCTGCTTATGGGTATAAATACATGAATTAATGTGAATTAAATGTAAAGATAACTTAAAATACCTACAGAGGAAATGGAAGGTTGGCAACCCACAGCAATCCACCAAGAGATACCACGATCGCTAATGGACAAAAAGACTCTGCATTGTGTTTCTTTCATCATGAGGAGTTTAATCTGATAACAGAAATTACAGAATGGGCAAGAAAGCTTACAGTAAAACCAAAAACATGAATATTACAATAATTATAATTACAGCTGCAACACAAACTCCTGAGTAAAACCAGACAGCCAGCTGTGCTGACTGTAGATGGGACGTGCTGACTGTAGATGGGATGTGCTGACTGTAGATGGGACGTTTGACTGTAGATGGGATGTACTGACTGTAGATGGGACGTCCTGACTGTAGATGGGACGTCCTTACTGTAGATGGGACGTCCTGACTGTAGATGGGATTTGCTGACTGTAGATGGGACGTGCTGACTGTAGATGGGACGTTTGACTGTAGATGGGATGTACTGACTGTAGATGGGACGTGCTGACTGTAGATAGGACGTCCTGACTGTAGATGGGATTTGCTGACTGTAGATGGGATGTGCTGACTGTAGATGGGACGTGCTGACTATAGATGGGATGTGCTGACTGTAGATGGGATGTGCTGACCATGTGCTGACTGTAGATGGGATGTGCTGACTATAGATGGGACGTGCTGACTGTAGATGGGACGTGCTGACTGTAGATGGGATGTGCTGACTGTAGATGGGATGTGCTGACTGTAGATGGGACGTTTGACTGTAGATGGGATGTACTGACTGTAGATGGGACGTCCTGACTGTAGATGGGACGTCCTGACTGTAGATGGGATTTGCTGACTGTAGATGGGATGTGCTGACTGTAGATGGGACGTGCTGACTATAGATGGGATGTGCTGACTGTAGATGGGATGTGCTGACCATGTGCTGACTGTAGATAGGAATCTTCACTCTGTATAAGCAGATTACTAGTAACACTGCTTATGAATCACATATAGCTGATCAAGACTTCCAAGGACTATCCTGGATCCCTAATTCCCCAGACTTGAACACAATTGAGCATCAGTGAGACCACCTCGATGGTGGTGTTGGTGCTATGTGTCCTCCTTCACGCTCCCCCCAGCAGCTGTGGGATGCAGTCAGCATGGCTCCGGATACCTGTGACCACCAACCAGGATCTTACTGAGTCTCCCAGTCCATCTAGCTGCTGTCTGTACTGCACACGGTGGTCACTCTGGAGATAAGCTGCTGATAATAATGTGACGATAACTACGACAACATGCATTACAATTTACATCAACGAATAAAAACTAATGATTTGACTTTCGAGTCGCTGGTGTGATCAAATCCATGGCTGGTTAAAGACTTCACAGCACAACAACAAAGTTACAAAAACTTTACCATCGACTGCTGTCAGAAGTGCTGGCTTGGAATGTAAATAGTGCAGATAGAAACAATAAACTAGACGTCAAACTGTAGGTTTCAGTAGACCTGAACTCTGCAGGGCTCTGTCCACATTCGGTATCAGCTCTTGCTCGAAGTCCCACACTCTGCGGTCCACCAGCAGCTGCTGCTTGGAGAGATGTTCCTGCAGTGGATATCTAACATGGACAATGTGACACACATCAAAGGGGAACTTGTAGACTTTTCCCAGTTTCTTAAGGACAGAGTGCACCGAGGTTTGGACCACGTCCCTTGGGTTCACAATCATCTTCCTGGGGTTGAAGACTTCCTTTCTATCAGGTTCTCGGTAAATGTGCTCCATGATATTAACACCGGGTACGTCTTTCCATTCCGGCCTTTTGTACTTCCAGCTTTCCTCGAAGTGCGTCTTGGGAAAAATATGGTTCTCCACAAGACAGACGCTCACATTTCTGTCCCTCTGTTGAAGACTCTCCATCAGCAGTGGAAGGCTGGCATGTTTATAAGGCATGATGACCTCATCAATGTCATGCAGAAGAACATATCTAGACTGATACATGTGTCTGTAGACACATTCGTTGAGGGTTACCAGCTGCCCGTAATACTGGAGCTCTCCTGTGTGCTTCTTGGAGTTCCATCCTGCTGATGGGTTAAGGTACTGGTCTATAGGCCATAAAACCACCTCCAGAATTCCTTCCTGCTGGTAGTGCTGTAGAAGTTTCTCCAGGTCAGGACCACAGCTGGTGTTGTAGATCACCACATGGTCCACACCCAGAAGCTTGTACATTTCCATGCTTTGGGCGAACTGCAGAACGTTGTTGTAGGACCCGAACAGGCTGGAGATGCAGACCGTAAAGTTGAACTTGAACGTTTTCTTCTCCACTTTGTTCTGTATCCTCAGGAAACGGAGCCGCTCACCATCATGTAGTTCACAACGGCCCCTTGTGATGTTCGGTACCGCCGCAGTTATGACCACATGGGTCGCAGTTTCCATTCCAGGTCCCTGGCATAAGATATCCGAGGCCCCAAACGGGAAGCCGAAGTGGTCTCTGTGGATCAAGACCTCCGCGTCAACGGTCTTGCAGTCGTGGTTGGTGTAGTAGCTGCAGTAAAGAGGCTGCAGGTTGTCTCTTCTGATTATACCGATGACTCATATGGTTTTGTAGAATCTGTGGTCGATGAACGCAGACACCATGAAATGGTTAGTGTGTTTAATGGGAACGATGGGATTCTCCCAGCTTCTCCGGTAGATGTTGTTTGGCTCTCCTGTAACGATAACAGCTCCATGTTTCAAGATCCAAATGATGCTGATCCTGATGCTGGTCCTTTTTTCTGATAAAAGTAAAGTATGCCTTTCGTTCGGGAATCAAGGTTCAAGGGTTGAAGAAGGATGGGTGAGGAACAGAACCCAAACTGCTTAAGGTCCAGTGTGAAATATCCACAGCAGCAAATAGATAAATAAACAGATCAGTAAATACAACATATGTAATAAAAGTTCATGAACTCAGAAAAATATTATTTACAGATAAATGTACTTTAACTCTTAAGTGTACATGGGGAAATGGAGGAACTGTAAATAATGCTGGGTTGTTTAGGAGAAGCTTGGAAAGGGTTAAATAAACACACTGACGTATGTAAAAGCACTACTTACTCTATTTATACTGTTATATTTATACTGTTAATATTTAATATTAAAGTGTTTACTGAGTGAATAAAAACTTCCTGTCTGGAAAAATAGCTTTATATATATATATATATATATACGGACCCATTCCATAAAAATAGAATATCATGAAAAAGTTAATTTCCGTAATTCCATTAAGAAAGTTAAGGGTCCAGAATGTAAACAATTACAAGCATTTATTTGTTTATTTTTACATAATTTACATAAAACCCACGAAAACAGGAATGAAAAAAAATAGAATACTGTGGAGAATTTAGCCCCAAATTTTGCAGGGCATGAATGTTTTAGTTTGGTTATTTTACATAAAAATTAGATTTACTTTTATGTGTCAGTATTTTACACATATATCAGTATTTCTGCAGTTACTCAAGTTGTTTTATATAAAAGTACTTTTGCTTTTACATTTGTCCATATTTTGCACAAATATCAGTACATTTCTGCAGTTACTCAAGTTATTTTATATAAAAGTATTTTTTTTGCCTTTATATGTCTCAGAATTTTACTCAAAAACCAGTGCTTTTGTACTACTACACAAGTTGTTCTATATAAAAGTACTTTAACGTGTCAGTACTTTATTCAAATATCAGTACTTTTACTCAAGTTTTTTAATATAAAAGTACTTTTACACAGAAATATTTTACAAAAATATCAGTACTTTTGTACAGTTACTCAACTTATTTTATATGAAAGTACCTTTACATGTGTCTGTATTTTACTCAAACACTAGTATTTTTGTACTTTCACTCAAGTTGTTTTCACTCAAGGTTGCAGGATTTTTTTCAAATATCAGTACTTTTTTAATACTACAGTTGTTTTATATAAAAGTACATTTACTTTTACCTGTGTCAGTATTTTACACAAATATCAGTACTTTTCTACAGTTACTCAAGTTATTTTTATATAAAGGTACTTGCACTCTTCCATGTGTCAGTACTTTGATTTAATATCAGCACTTTTTTACTCTTGTTGTTTTATATAAAAGTACTTTTACATGTGTCAGTATTTTATCCAAGGATCAGTACTTTTGTACATATGCTTACATTGTTTTATGTGAAGCTTCTTTGATTTTTTTACGTCAGTATTTTACCCATTTTTTTTTACTTTTGTACTAAAGTTGTTTCATGTAAAAGTAATTTTACTTTCATGTGTCCGTATTTTACTTGTATACATATACCTAGGTTGTATTATTTGAAAGTCCTTTTTATGTGTCAGTATTTAACCCAAATATCAGTACCTTTGTACTCAAGATGTTTTACGTGAAGCTTCTTTCGATTTTTAAGTTGTTTCATTCAAAAGTACTTTTACTTTTATGTGTGTCCATGTTTTTCCCAAATATCAGTACTTGTGTACTTATACCTAGGTTGTTTAATGTGAAAAGCCTTTTTGTGTCAGTATTTTACTCAAATATCAGTACTTTTTTACTATTATTGAAGTTGTTCTATGTGAAAGTACTTTATATGTGTCAGTATTTTACCCAAATATAAGTACTTTTGTACCATTACTTAAGTTGCTTTATATACAAGTACTTTCATTTTTACATCTGTCAGTATTTTTCCCATATCAGTACTTTTAGTGGATTAGTGGATTAGTAATTGATTTAGGCTAATTGACCCATGTCTGGTTTTCACCACAGCAAAATAAGTAAGATAACAAATGTTTTCAGTACAAATATTTCTAGTACTTTGATATTAGTAACTAATAACTTACTAAAAGTATACTCTGGAAATATTCTTACTTAAGTTTGTGGAAATGTATCAGCACCAACACAGGAGATTCAGAGAAACCTCAAGAGAAGAGCTGTTAATGCTCATCAGGCTGGACAGAACCATCTCTAAAGGTTAGAGTTAGTAGAGTTTGAATCCCACAGCCAGACAGATTGTGTGCAAATGGAGGATATTCGAGATAAACGATAAGAATTAATATTTTACCAAGATTATTGGTTTTTTTTCAATCACTGCCTATTGGAATACCACGTTCTACCTTTCAAGTATTAGACAAAATAATATCTACATTTTTATGGCAAAATAAAAAATCCAGAATTAAATATAAGACCCTTTTTGTGCAAAAAGAAAATGGAGGGTTGAACTAATATATGGATAACTAAAGAGACAGACTCGATATGGGTGAAAATGGAGCAAAGATCTCTTCAAGAGGTAGCTTTGGAATCACTGGCATTTGTGACTGAGAAGGCACAACAAAAGCTCAAGATAAGTAATGAGTGGATCAGGGAAACTATGAGAACATGGACAGTAGTGCGGAAAAAATTGAAACTGTTAAATTCTATATGTAGAGCCACCAAAATGGCGCCAAACTCCAATGGTTAAATAAAGGAGTAATATATATAGCACAATTGTTTAAGGGACAAACCATGAAGTCATATAAACAACTGGCACAGGAGTTTAAACTTCTAGCACATTCTTACAGTTAAGACACTACAAAAACATAAAGAATGGGAGAATATTTGTTACCATCTAAACTGGAGGAACTCTTAATTACATTCACAGAGGAAGAGAGAAAAAATGCTATAATATCAAAATTGTACAAAGCACTACAATATGAATCTAAGGATAATAATAGGGTCATCACAGAAAAATGGGAGTTGGAAGCAAACATTATAATATCAGATGAAAAATTGAAAGAAACATTTAAAGAAGGGCATAAATTAACAAGTAGTCCAATGTGGAGGGAATTTGATTGGAAAATAATGTTATGTTGGAGGGGGTGTGGATTAGTGGGGGACTTTACACATATATTTTGGGATTGCCCAAAAATCTTAGTATTTTGGAAGAGCGTTCAAGAAGAGATAAAACTGATTTTAAGGATTAATCTCACATTAGAACCAGCACTCTTTATACTGAGTATTCTCTCTGACAATGTGTATGAGGACGATCTGACATAGAATTTTGCTCTTAGCAGCAAAAAAAATATTTCCTGGTTGAAGTCACAGCGCCCCAACATAGTGCAAAGGAGAGAGAGGGTAAAAAATATCTTTATTATGGAGCAGATCACAGCAAGATTACAGCTACGAAGAGATAGGTTTGTTAAAAGATGGTCACCATTATTACAGGCAATGCCAGAACTCTTGTCACCACCTTTTTTTTTTTTAGGGTTTTTTTTTGTTTTCGTTCAAAAGTATGCAATAATTCCAAACAATATGTGTATTATTGAGTAGGCATCTCATTCATGTTGTATGTTTTATGTACTATGTGTGTTGAAAAAAAAAATTAGTTTAAAAAAAAAGAAATGCTACACGAGAATCACAGCAAATACTGAAAGTACAGCTTCACACCCTTTTACACTCACAGATATAAAATACTGTATATTATTTAGCAATAAATCAATAAATAAATATAACACGTGTGTCTCATTCGTTTAATTTGGTTCTATTAATGTTTTAGAACTTATTAGGTTATATTTATGCAGAAATACTGAAAATTCTATAAGGTCCTCAAACTTTTAAGCTCCACTTTCAAGTACCTACAGAAAGTATCCGAACTGTTAGTTTGGTTTAGAACTAAAGTCCAGTTTAGTGATCTAATCCTGTTACAGATCTGCTAACAACATAAACAAAACAGCCAATAACATACATAAAATATATATATTTACACATTACATCTTTATATTCATATTAAATTCACACGCTGACCTCTAAAGACCTCCATAAGACCATGTACTCTACCTTTTACTGTCCTGATACCAGCTGTAGGAGATCAAATCCGAGCATGTCAGATATACATGGACAGCAGCTTCAGGCTGGAAGTGAACAAGACGGCATGTTGAGTGAAGATCGCGCTTACTTTAATGACCAGTTTGTACTTTAGCACTCTGTTGCTGTTCCTTTAACAATGAGAACATTATCTGTGGATCCAGCTGCCAGTTACCTTGTTATTTACCACCAGTTATTATTGTTAAAGGGGAATTCCACCCAAATTTCAACCAAGCTGAAAGCAACCACAAGTCGAAAATGTTTACATTGGTGCTGAATGGAACCAGACGTCCACCTCTAAAAGCTCACTTTAATGGAAAGTTACTACAAGTTACTACATGGCTGAAGTCTGAGACTCTGTCTTATCATAGAACTGAGATTAACCGATAGTCACACTTATTAACATATCAAACATACAGACACTCACACTATATAACCATTTCATTCATAAAGAAATGGTTAATGAGTTGCACGTGTGCACCAATTACACACTAATTACTAAGAGTAACAGTAATTTATTTATTAAATAAATTTGTATCTGTTTAACTAACGGACATCCACACGTCGCCGCAGTCCAGAGAAAAACATTTATATAAATTATCTCAACAGTTGGCGTTTAAATTGTGTGATAATTTCAGAATGAGTGGACCAATAGAAATGCTCCAAAACAGCTTTGGAGATAATTCTTACTTACATTATAAGTAAAGAACGATTTTGGCTTGTGAAGTAGCCGATGTGGCGACGCCTGTTTTCTTCTGACAGCAACAACATGAAGGGTTTTATTCCAAACTGCTTAAAATACGTTGTTAGGAACCTTGATTTGAATAAATCCGCAGATAATCAAGCATACAGTCAACTGCTGCACTTTTCACACGGTCCCTAAATAAACAGACAAGCCAAGACTGTATGGTGGGCTCACTGAAGGTGGGTTGTTATTGGATATTTGGCAGCTAGTTACTGTTCATGCAGCATTTTGCTCACAAATGACTCTCTGAAAACACTTTTCATATAGTTAAACAAACTACACTCATTACACTGACCACTGTATCAGCTCCACTGACCATACAGGAGCTCCACTCACTGACCACTGTATCAGCTCCACTGACCATACAGGACCTCCACTCACTGACCACTGTATCAGCTCCACTGACCATACAGGAGCTACACTCACTGTCCACTGTATCAGCTCCACTGACCATACAGGACCTCCACTCACTGTTCACTGTATCAGCTCCACTGACCATTCAGGACCTCCACTCACTGTCCACTGTATCAGCTCCACTGACCATACAGGACCTCTACTCACTGTCCACTGTATCAGCTCCACTGACCATACAGGAGCTCCACCTACAGACTGTAGTTTATCTGATTCTCTGTATACTTTATTACTCTGTTCTTTAATGATCAGGACCCCCACAGGACCACCACAGAGCAGATACTATTAGGGAGGTGGCTTATTCTTAGCACTGCAGTGACACTGACGTGGTGGCGGTGTGTTAGTTAGTGTGTGTTGTGCTGGTGTGAGTGGATCAGACACATCAGTGTCTGAGAATTGTCCACCAACCAAAACTATCCAGACAGCAGTGTCCTGTGGGCGGCGTCCTGTGTCCACTGATGAAGAACTAGAGGAACACAAACTGTGCAGCAGCAGATGAGCTACTGTCTCTTACTTTACATCTACAAGGTGGACCAGCAAGTAGTAGGAGTGTCTAACAGAGTGGACAGTGAGTGGACACAGTGTTTAAACACTCCAGCAGCAGCACTGTTGTGTCTGATCCACTCACGCCAGGACCACATAGGTGTCACTGCAGTGCTGAGAATGACCCACCTCCCTATTAGTATCTGCTCTGTAATAAAGTATACAGAGAATCAGATGGAGTTACTTCTATACGGGACGCTGAAAGCTTGAGCAGTGTTGGTAAAGATGAAAGGCTTTCTGGGGGTCTTATGATACGTAGAGTGCCTTAGGGTTCAAGCCTGAAAGGAAACGAGGGAGTGATTTCTTGATGTCTTCAGTGGTGAGACAAAAACCTTTCCAGTCTGCAGCTCAGTGAACATTCAAGCCAATTCCTTATGACTACCTCTATGATGTCATCCACAGTCCTGCTGGAATTGAAGGACGTCATCACAGCACCTTCAGCACCAGAGGACATCACACAGGTCCACCACACGCACACGTAGACGTTCTAACCTGATAAAGACAACACCCGTCCATTAGAAATGAGGAACCGGTTAATGTTAGTTACTGGTTCTCTCCTAGCTCTGTGTCTTTCAGTATCTGTTTCAACACCACCAGCGTTCTCTTCATCTCTTCAAGATGGTGTGAAGTTGAGAGACTGAAGAGTGCTGTATGAAGGAATCCCTGATGGTGTCACGTTGCAGGTGTTGGTGCTGCTTGTAAGTCATCCAGAGGGCTGTAATGGGGTGAATAGCAGGCCTGGGGCGACGTGCCACAGAAATAGCAGCAGAAACAGGATCGTTCCTCCAGCGGCTGCTTCACCTCCAGCGTGTCATTGCTGAGAGGAACACCACAGGTCACACCTCCATCACCCTCGGCAACAGATAAGAGCTTCACTCAGACGCTCTGGAAGTGAGGAGCACAGTGAAGAAGTTGAGTTAAAGCAAAGAAAACAATTATTTGATGTGACTTAGATCAGAGAGTTTTTATGACACCATATCATATTTTCACTGTTTAAAAAAAAAACACACATTGTCATACAATGTAAATGACAAGCGCTGCATTTGAATGACCACCGTACCAACCACTACACCACCGTACTAACCACTACACCACCATACTAACCACTACACCACCGTACTAACCACTACACCACCATACTAACCACTACACCACCGTACTAACCACTACACCACCATACTAACCACTACACCACCGTACTAACCACTACACCACCGTACTAACCACTACACCACCGTACTAACCACTACACCTCCATACTAACCACTACACCACCATACTGACCACTACACCACCATACTGACCACTACACTACCGTACTAACCACTACACCACCGTACTAACCACTACACCACCATACTAACCACTACACCACCGTACTAACCACTACACCACCGTACTAACCATTACACCACCGTACTAACCACTACACCACCATACTAACCACTACACCACCGTACTAACCACTACACCTCCATACTAACCACTACACCACCATACTGACCACTACACCACCATACTGACCACTACACCACCATACTAACCACTACACCACCGTACTGACCACTACACCACCGTACTAACCACTACACCACCGTACTAACCACTACACCACCGTACTAACCACTACACCACCATACTGACCACTACACCACCATACTAACCACTACACCACCATACTAACTACTACACCACCATACTAACCACTACACCACCGTACTAACCACTACACCACCGTACTAACCACTACACCACCGTACTAACCACTACACCACCATACTAACCACTACACCACCGTACTAACCACTACACCACCATACTAACCACTACACCACCGTACTGACCACTACACCACTGTACTAACCTCTACACCACCATACTAACCACTACACCACCATACTAACCACTACACCACCGTACCAACTACTACACCAACATACTAACCACTACACCACCATACTAACCACTACACCACCGTACCAACTACTATACCACCATACTAACCACTACACCACCGTACTAACCACTCCACCACCATACTAACCACTACACCATCATACTAACCACTACACCATCATACTAACCACTACACCATCATACTAACCACTACACCACCGTACTAACCACTACACCACCGTACTAACCACTACACCACCATACTACTACACCACCGTACTAACCACTACACCACCATACTAACCACTACACCACCATACTAACCACTACACCACCGTACTAACAACTACACCACCTTACTAACCACTACACCACCGTACTAACCACTACACCACCGTACTAACCACTACACCACCGTACTGACCACTACACCACCGTACTAACCACTACACCACCGTACTAACCACTACACCACCGTACTGACCACTACACCACCGTACTGACCACTACACCACCGTACTAACCACTACACCACCGTACTGACCACTACACCACCGTACTAACCACTACACCACCATACTAACCACTACACCACCATACTGACCACTACACCACCATACTAACCACTACACCACCGTACTAACCACTACACCACCATACTAACCATTACACCACCATACTAACCACTACACCACCTCCACTCCAGACCTTCTCACTATGTGTGGGGTCAGTATAGACATACAATTTCTTCCCAGCAGATTATTTAACCCAGACCCCTAGGTCTGTCGCAAGTTTTACTACACATGCCTAAAACTAGATTTACCCAGAGTAATCTATATAGTTACTATAGTTACTGGATTTACTCTGTGTAATCCATATTGTTACTATAGTTACTAGATTTACTCTGTGTAATCTATATTGTTACTATAGTTACTAGATTTATTCTGTGTAATATATATTGTTACTATAGTTACTAGATTTACTTTGTGTAATCTATATAGTTACTATAGTTACTAGATTTACTCAAAGTAATCTATATAGTTACTATAGTTACTAGATTTACTCTGTGTAATCTATATAGTTACTACAGTTACTAGATTTACTCTGTGTAATCTATATAGTTACTATATTTACTAAATTTACTCTGTATAATCTATATAGTTACTACAGTTGCTAAATTGACTCTGTAATCTATATAGTTACTATAGTTACTAGATTCACTCTGTATAATTTATATAGTTACTACAGTTGCTAAATTGACTCTGTGTAATCTATATAGTTACTATAGTTACTAGATTTACTCTGTATAATCTATATAGTTACTACAGTTGCTAAATTGACTCTGTGTAATCTATATAGTTACTATAGTTACTAAATTTACTCTGTATAATTTATATAGTTACTATAGTTACTAGATTTACTCTGTGTAATCTATATAGTTACTATAGTTACTAAATTTACTCTGTATAATTTATATAGTTACTATAGTTACTAGATTTACTCTGTGTAATCTATATAGTTACTATTGTTACTAGATTTACTCTGTATAATTTATATAGTTACTATAGTTACTAGATTTACTCTGTGTAATCTATATAGTTACTATTGTTACTAGATTTACTCTGTGTAATCTATATAGTTACTATAGTTACTAGATTTACTTTGTGTAATCTATGTAGTTACTATAGTTACTAGATTTACTCTGTGTAATCTATATAGTTACTACAGTTACTAGATTTACTCTGTGTAATCTATATAGTTACTATAGTTACTAGATTTACTCTGTGTAATCTATATAGTTACTATATTTACTAGATTTATACTGTGTAATCTATATGGTTACTACAGTTACTAGATTTACTGTGTAATCTATATAGTTACTATATTTACTAGATTTATACTGTGTAATCTATATAGTTACTATAGTTACTAGATTTACTCTGTGTAATCTATATAGTTACTATAGTTACTAGATTTACTCTGTGTAATGTATGTAGTTACTATAGTTACTAGATTTATACTGTGTAATCTATATAGTTACTATAGTTACCAGATTTACTCTGTGTAATCTATATAGTTACTATATTTACTAGATTTATACTGTGTAATGTATGTAGTTACTATAGTTATTAGATTTACTCTGTGTAATCTAGTTACTACAGTTACTAGATTTACTCTGTGTAATCTATATAGTTACTATATTTACTAAATTTACTCTGTGTAATCTATAGTTACTAAATTTACTCTGTATAATTTATATAGTTATTATAGTTACTAGATTTACTCTGTGTAATCTATATAGTTACTAGATTTACTAGATTTACTCTGTGTAATCTATATAGTTACTATAGTTACTAGATTTACTCTGTGTAATCTATATCGTTACTATATTTACTAGATTTATACTGTGTAATCTATATAGTTACTACAGTTACTAGATTTACTCTGTGTAATCGATATAGTTACTATATTTACTAGATTTATACTGTGTAATCTATATAGTTACTATAGTTACTAGATTTACTCTGTGTAATCTATATAGTTACTATAGTTACTAGATTTATACTGTGTAATGTATGTAGTTACTATAGTTACTAGATTTATACTGTGTAATCTATATGGTTACTACAGTTACTAGATTTACTCTGTGTAATCTATATAGTTACTATATTTACTAGATTTATACTGTGTAATTTATGTAGTTACTATAGTTACTAGATTTACTCTGTGTAATGTATGTAGTTACTATAGTTACTAGATTTATACTGTGTAATCTATATAGTTACTATAGTTACTAGATTTACTCTGTGTAATCTATATAGTTACTATATTTACTAGATTTATACTGTGTAATGTATGTAGTTACTATAGTTACTAGATTTACTCTGTGTAATCTATATAGTTACTACAGTTACTAGATTTACTCTGTGTAATCTATATAGTTACTATATTTACTAAATTTACTCTGTGTAATCTATAGTTACTAAATTTACTCTGTATAATTTATATAGTTATTATAGTTACTAGATTTACTCTGTGTAATCTATATAGTTACTATATTTACTAGATTTACTCTGTGTAATCTATATAGTTACTATAGTTACTAGATTTACTCTGTGTAATCTATATAGTTACTATAGTTACTAGATTTACTCTGTGTAATCTGTAAAGTTACTATATTTACTAGATTTATACTGTGTAATCTATATAGTTACTACAGTTACTAGATTTACTCTGTGTAATCTATATAGTTACTATATTTACTAGATTTACTCTGTGTAATCTATAGTTACTAAATTTACTCTGTATAATTTATATAGTTATTATAGTTACTAGATTTACTCTGTGTAATCTATATAGTTACTATAGTTACTAGATTTACTCTGTGTAATCTATATAGTTACTATATTTACTAGATTTACTCTGTGTAATCTATATAGTTACTATATTTACTAGATTTATACTGTGTAATCTATATAGTTACTATATTTACTAGATTTATACTGTGTAATCTATATAGTTACTATAGTTACTAGATTTACTCTGTGTAATCTATATAGTTACTATATTTACTAGATTTATACTGTGTAATCTATATGGTTACTATAGTTACTAGATTTACTCTGTGTAATCTATATAGTTACTATTTTTACTAGATTTATACTGTGTAATTTATGTAGTTACTATAGTTACTAGATTTACTCTGTGTAATGTATGTAGTTACTATAGTTACTAGATTTATACTGTGTAATGTATGTAGTTACTAGATTTATACTGTGTAATCTATATAGTTACTATAGTTACTAGATTTACTCTGTGTAATCTATATAGTTACTATATTTACTAGATTTATACTGTGTAATGTATGTAGTTACTATAGTTACTAGATTTACTCTGTGTAATCTATATAGTTACTATATTTACTAGATTTATACTGTGTAATTTATGTAGTTACTATAGTTACTAGATTTATACTGTGTAATCTATATGGTTACTACAGTTACTAGATTTACTCTGTGTAATCTATATAGTTACTATAGTTACTGGATTTACTCTGTGTAATCTATAGTTACTATATTTACTAGATTTACTCTGTGTAATCTATATAGTTACTATAGTTACTAAATTTACTCTGTATAATTTATGTAGTTACTATAGTTACTAGATTTACTCTGTGTAATGTATGTACTTACTATAGTTACTAGATTTACTCTGTGTAATCTATAGTTACTATAGTTACTGGATTTACTCTGTGTAATCTATAGTTACTATATTTACTAGATTTACTCTGTGTAATCTATATAGTTACTATAGGTAGTAGATTTACTCTGTGTAATCTATATAGTTACTATAGTTACTAGATTTACTCTGTGTAATTTATAGTTACTATAGTAACTAGGTCTACTCGGTGTAATCTATATAGTTTCTGAAAAATAAGCCTCAGTATTTTATGAGCCGGAGCTGTTCTGATGGTGAAAATTTTAACTATTTTCTTTCATGTTTGAACACGTCGTGGCTGATGGAGAGAGGAACCTGTCTGTGCTAGATGTTCACTGCTGGTAGGTTAATGAGGGGAAGTGTTAGTCACCTGACGTTCCTGCCTCTCCTCAGACGCCGCTCTCTCAGCGTTAGCCTCCCTCCTGAGCGCCGAGTTGAGAGAGTGATTCACTTTCACTGTGTTTTGTTCTTATTGCCAATAACGCCAGCCCCCCTCATCCTCCCATCCTCTCATCCGCCCCCGTCTGCAGAGAGCTGGAGAGAAACGAGTGGAGGAGCTGTAACACCTCTCCATTCCTCCACACTGATGCTTCCTGAAGAGCTCCTCTTCACTTCCAATTTACTCTCTGCCTGTTTATCTCTCCAAAATCAACCTCACACTGAGAGGGGGGGAGACGAGGGGGAGGGGGTAGTGGGAAACAGAGAGCGAGGGACAGAGACACAGAGGGGGAAAGTGGGAGAGGGAAAGACAGAGAGATATAGGGAGGGAAAAGAGAAAAGAAAAGAGGGAGACGGAGGAGAGGAGAGAGATGTCTCACACGTCACTAACTCCTCTTAGCAGTGGTGCACATCTCTTCCTGTCTCTCCCTTACTTTCCTCCCTCACACAGAGACCCCCCACACAGACCCCGCTCACACAGACCCGCTCACACAGACCCCCCTTACACAGACCCCCCTCACACAGACCCCCCTCACACAGACCCCACTCACACAGACCCCACTCACACAGACCCCCCTCACACAGACCCCCCTTACACAGACCCCCTCACACAGAGACCCCCCACACAGACCCCGCTCACACAGACCCGGCTCACACAGACCCCACTCACACAGACCCCACTCACACAGACCCCCCTCACACAGACCCCCCTTACACAGACCCCCTCACACAGACCCCCCTCACACAGACTCTGATCACAACAGACCCCACCCACACAGACGGCGATCAAACAGACCCCTCCCACACAGACTCCAATCAAACAGACCCCCCTCACACAGACCCCCTCAAACAGACTCCAATCAAACAGACCCCGTCCACACAGTCACCAATCAAACAGACCCCGCCCACACCAACTCTGATCACAACAGACCCCGCCCACACAGACTCCAATCAAACAGACCCCGCCCACACCAACTCTGATCACAACAGACCCCGTCCACACAGACTCCAATCAAACAGACCTCGTCCACGCAGACTCCAATCAAACAAACCCCGCCCACACAGACTCAAATCAAACAGACCCCGCCCACACCAACTCTGATCACAACAGACCCCGTCCACACAGACTCCGATCAAACAGACCCCGTCCACACAGACTCCGATCAAACAGACCGTGCCCACACCAACTCCAAACAAACAGACCCCGTCCACATACACTCCAAACAAACAGACCCCGCCCACACCAACTCTGATCACAACAGACCC
>CM038711.1:46525770-46565770 GCA_021613375.1 Megaleporinus macrocephalus
ACATCAAACCCAGACTGAGTCCCAAACACCTCCGTATCCCTACATAGTACATACATACATACATACATCAAACCCAGACTGAGTCCCAAACACCTCCATATCCCTACATAGTACATACACACATACATCAAACCCAGAATGAGTCCCAAACACCTCCATATCCCTACATAGTACATACATACATACATCAAACCCAGACTGAGTCCCAAACACCTCCGTATCCCTACATAGTACATACATACATACATACATCAAACCCAGACTGAGTCCCAAACACCTCCATATCCCTACATAGTACATACACACATACATCAAACCCAGAATGAGTCCCAAACACCTCCATATCCCTACATAGTACATACATACATACATCAAACCCAGACTGAGTCCCAAACACCTCCATATCCCTACATAGTACATACATACATCAAACCCAGACTGAGTCCCAAACACCTTCATATTCCTACATAGTACATATATACATACATCAAACCCAGACTGAGGTCCAGAACGCAGCAGCTGGGATCCTAAAAAACACTAAACAGATCTCAGATCAGTCCTGTTTTAAAGAGCTGCACTAACTACCTGTTTCTTTTAGAACAGACTTTAAACTTCTGTACTCGTCTATAAACTCTAAATAATCTAGAACCTGCTACATCACAGAACGTCTCTGTGTTTATGTTCCAGCTGCTAATCTTAGATCTGTAGATACTGACCTTCGGTATAAACATCTTCATTGACTTACATTGAAAGTAAAGACCTGGCTGGTTCCAAAGTCAATGAAACCAGAAATCATTCCAAGCTATTTTGGAGCATTTCAATTGGTCCAATTGTCCAACATGAAATTTTCTCACAATGTAAACAGTAATATAATAATAACTCTTATGATTATTGTATGTTAATGTAAATAGATGTTATTCTAAGTCATTTTTGGACCGTTTTTAAATTCCGTTCATCATCAAACGTAAAATGTGCAGCATGCAAAAGTTTCATCTCTGCTAGTTTTGCTAGTTAAACCCCAGCGAGGCCTTCGCCTCCTCCTCTCCAGCCCAAGTTCTCCTGCTCATGAGACTAATAAGTGAGCTGCACGGTGTAAACAGCAGCAGGAGCAGAAACACTGCTTATTTAACCATATAACTCAATTTGAAATGCTAATAGCAGAACAGGCTCAAGGGCAAACAGTAAAACAGGAAGATTTTCATATTGCATTTAAAACGAGGCAGCATCCTACACATACATTATATTCTGTGAATAAAATTAATTGAGAATTTGGGGCTGTGAATAATTTGTGGCGCCCCGATTAGAATTTCAGATGAGCGCCGTTTCTTTTTATTATTATTAGTGCTATTATTATTATCATTCTAGGTGAACGTGCTGCTGCTATTTCAGGCGATCTTATTAATGATAATCGCTTTTCCCCAAGCCATTAACATCCACTGGAGGCTGCTGCAGAGAACCGCAGAGGAACGTAGCCGGTTCCACTGCACTTCCTGACCCCGACACATCGTCATTAAACATGCTAAATGGAAAGAAGGGGTAATTATTAAAAGGAATCTGGATGTAAGTGCACTAAAGCATGTGGACACATGACCGTAACACTTATAGGAGCTTGTTGGACATTACCTTCCAAATCCATGGCCATTAATATGGAGACGCTGAAGCTCTGGCTCACAATCAATGTTCCAGTTCATCTCAAAGGTATTCAAAGGGGTTGGGAGGGAGTCAGGACTCTAGAAACCACCAGAGTTCCTCCACACCAAACTCCTCAAACCAGGTCTTTGTGGAACTGGATTTGAGTCCTCCCCCAAACGACTGCTGGAAGTATATAATGGTGTAAAATGTCTTTGAGTGCCGTACCATTAACATCACCTTCACTGAAACTGAGGCTGAGTCCAAACGCTGAACCCCCACCAGACCATTATTCCCCCTCCACCAAACTTTACTGGATTCATCCTCCAAACCCAGATTCCTCCATTAAACGTCCAGATAGTGTGATTTTTCACTCTGTAACAATGTAACTGATGTGAGCATTAAAGCTTATTCAGTTAGACTCTAAAGGTTTAGGTTCAGTTTAAGGTTCAGGTTTAGGGTTAGGATTAGATTGTCAGATTATGTTAATTTTAAGGTTTGGGGTAGAGGTTTAGTGTAAGTGTTGGTTTAGATTATAGTGTAAGGTTTAGGGTTTGAGTTAGAGTTTTAGGCTTAGGGTTTGAGTTGCAGTGTTATATTTATGGTTTGAGTTAAATATTTAGATTTAGTGTTTAGGTTACAGTTTTAGATTTAGGTTTAGTGTTTGAGTTGCAGTTCTATATTTAGTGTTTGGATTACAGTTTTAGGTCTAGGGTTAGGGTCTTAGATTTAGTGTCTGGATTAGAGTGTCAGATTTAGCGTTTGAGTTAGAGTGTTAGGTTTAGGGTTTGGGATAGAGTTTTAGATTGAGTGTTCGGATTAGAGTGTCAGATTTAGGGTTTGAGTTAGAGTGTTAGGTTTAGGGCTTGGGTTAGGGCTTTAGATTCAGTGTTCGGATTAGAGTGTTAGGTTTAGGGCTTGGTTTAGGGTTTTAGATTCAGTGTCCGGATTAGAGTGTCAGATTTAGGGTTTGAGTTAGAGTGTTAGGTTTAGGGCTTGGGTTAGGGCTTTAGATTCAGTGTTCGGATTAGAGTGTCAGATTTAGGGTTTGAGTTAGAGTGTTAGGTTTAGGGCATGGGTTAGGGCTTTAGATTCAGTGTTCAGATTAGAGTGTTAGGTTTAGGGCTTGGGTTAGGGCTTTAGATTCAGTGTTCGGATTAGAGTGTTAGGTTTAGGGCTTGGGTTAGGGTTTTAGATTCAGTGTCCGGATTAGAGTGTCAGATTTAGGGTTTGAGTTAGAGTGTTAGGTTTAGGGTTTGGGATAGAGTTTTAGATTTAGTGTTTGGGTTAAAGTGTTAGGTTTAGGGGTTGGGTTAGGGTTTGGAGGTTAATGCTAGGTTTAGGTTTAGGGTTTGGACTGATGTTAGATGTCTATGTTTAATGAAAGGTTGTTTTATAGATATGTTAGTTGAGCTTCTACAGTCACTGTTAGTATGAGCTCTTCTTTAGATGTAAGCAGGAGCTTTTGGTTTCTCTCAGTGTTTCTGTCTTTTGGGTAACGTCTGTCTCAGAAAGAGCCGTACAAATAAAACTGAACTGAAATTTTTAATGAATTAATTGACTGTACAGATGGGAACACTTGACTGGCAGCTGCTGGTCAGGCCACACTGCCCTTTCTGAGGAGCTCTAAGAGGCCAGAACATGTGCACTTAAAGCAGGAACATCTCAATATGAAACCAAGTAGAGAAAAGTGTATATGAGGACTGAAGTGGTCGCAGACAGAATGAGGAACAAAAAGGGCTTTGAAAAAACTAGGCTACTTCTAGAAGTGTAGACTCTAAACTCTCAATTCAAGCCATCTGTGTATGTGGAAGAGAAAATATTTTATAATGAACTCAATTTAATGTAAAGTTATTGGTTTTGCAAAGTTTTGCGTACACTACTTTTTAATTAAATGTACATTTACATTCAAATGATGTATTAACACAGGTCTGAAGTCTAAAGGTGAAGCTGTAAGATATTAGCCCAACTATGGCAGGATATAGAAGATATTGGAGTCAGTTTTTAAGGTTAAAATTACATTTTGTTATTTTGAAAATACATTCATACACTGTTAAAAAGAGAGTGTTCATTTGTGACCTGAACAGATAAAATTTATATTCTAATTTTAGTACAACATATTCTGCCTTAATACTGAAAAGACATCAAATCTGATTATTAGAGAAGTTAAAATATCTACAATTAAAGTTGCAAAAAAATGTTTGTGATTTAACTGAAATTATCAAGTTAATTTAACGCCACAGTTTAATTAATATCCTTAAATAAAATTACACTAACATACTTATGCTACTACCAAAAGACAGCATTGAAGTATGTGGGCGGAGCTTTATTTTGTAGAGCAGGAAGTGAGACTGCATCCCTGTCCATCAAGGCCACATGGTGAGCTGTTTTGAAGTAATTGTGTCCCAAAGTCTGAAAACCAAAACATTAAAAACTATCAGTACCAAAACCGCCAGCCCAGCCTGTCTCTTAATACCACTTTGTACCTGAAGAGGTGATAGTGAGTCAGTGTAGTACAACTTTGTACCAGAACAGGTGATAGTGAGTCACTTTAGTAACACTTTGTACCAGAAGAGGTGATAGTGAGTCAGTGTAGTACCATTTTGTACCTGAAGAGGTGATAGTGAGTCACTGTATTGGAGCTGAATCAGTCCAACATGTGAGGATGAGGAAGTAGTGCTGTGTATTCTGATCTCTGGTCAGTGGTGGTGAAGGTGCTGCTCCCAGTTAGATCATTTAAGAACAGGCAGCCAATGAGAGAACAGTAAACACAGCGATGGCTGAAGCTCTTGGTAAGGAGCGCCACCAGCGAGGAACCACGTTCAGCAGCAACAACAACAGAAGTGATATAAACAGGTTGCTTCATCTTACAAACGTCTCCAATTAAATCAGGAGTGTCCAGACTTTTGACTGGTCCTGTAAATTTGTCCTTTCTTTCAGTGTGTTTACAGAAGAGCCACTGAGAACCTGATGATTCCTCAAACAGCGATTGATAAGATGATTACTGATAATATCTTAATAATTCACACTCGACCAATAAAACTTGCTTCCTCTTATTTCTCCACAGCATTTCCTGACAAATTAATTAATCCAGATCTGTGCCTAAAATAAGGCCTCCAGCTTCCATGGCAACAGGAACTCACATTGGAGGGTGTGGATCCTGTCAGGCGTTCAGGTATCACCACTACATTCACATCTTCTCTGTATCCAGGAGACATGTTTTCTTCACTGCCTCAAAATTTTTATTTTTTTGGGGAAAATCTTCTTAAACCTGAAACAAGCTTTTGGGGGGTTGGGGTAGGCTCAGTGTCACTTCTGGACTGAGAATTGTCCACCAACCAAAACTATCCAGACAGCAGTGTCCTGTGGGCAGCGTCCTGTGTCCACTGATGAAGAACTAGAGGAACACAAACTGTGTAGCAGCAGATGAGCTACTGTCTCTGACTTTACATCTACAAGGTGGACCAGCAAGTAGTAGGAGTGTCTAATAGAGTGGACAGTGAGTGGACACAGTGTTCAAACACTCCAGCAGCAGTACTGCTGTGTCTGATCCACTCACACCAGCACAACACACACTAACTAACACACTACCACGTCAGTGTCACTGCAGTGCTGAGAATGACCCACCTCCCTGATAGTATCTGCTCTGTGGTGGTCCTGTGGGGGTCCTGATCATTAAAGAACAGAGTAATAAAGTATACAGAGAATCAGATGAACTACAAAGGTTAAGCAACGTTATGTGGTAGTAAAATAAGGTCAGCTGACCACCTGAATAATCAAGGGCAAGTTTGTCCAATGGGAAGGTGGTCGTGTAGCAGATCAAAGAAGACCAGAACTGTCTCAGAAATCGATTGATCCAATCAGATTTGTAATATCTCTTGTAGTTTAAACGTTATCAACACAGAAAGTTACAACAACCACCACATTGAACAACATGTTCAGTGTACTGTCCCTGGTGCTGAACTGAACCTTAAGATCTGTGTTCAGCACCAGGGACAGCACACAGTCTTCTATGATCTTCTACACGACCACCTTCCCATTGGAAAAACTTGCCCTTGATCCAATATGGCGGTTTAAATAGCCTAAAAGATAGACCCCCTCACCAGTTACTTGCTGGGGTATTGAGATATGTAATTTTCCCTCTCTAAAATAAAACCCTGTACACTCAGCAAGCTTATATATATATATATATATATATATATATATATATATATATATATATATATATATATATATATATATATATATATATATATATATATACATACATACACACACATACATATATATATATATATATATATATATATATATATATATATATATATATATATATATATATATATATATATATATATATATCCGTAACTCCTTGAAAAACATGCAGCTGCCACCACACTACACCTGCGACTAAGCAGACTGGACATTATTATATTTTTATATGTATTAACGGGTCAGACCTTGAAATCCAACCGTACAGCTGAAGTCCAGTTATATTCCATGCTGAACTCTGACAGCTGTAAGTCACTAACAGATTATTTCAACCCGCAGACGGTTAATCAGAGCTGCTGAAAGCGAGTCCGCCGCACAAAGAGCCCATATCTCCCCGCTGTAATTGGCAGAGTGAGAATCAATAGCAGCAGTTTAGTTCCCATTGTGCAACCATGACACTCTCCGGGTGTGAATCCCATCCCATCATGTGTGTAGCACTAGAAGAGTCTGGAACTGCCTCGCTGCCTCCTTTCTGCTGGGCTAGAGAATAGAAGCATCCTCGACTCACGGTCAGACACAGTGCAGTGGAGTTTGTACGCTCTCAGGGTCCAACAGGTCTCAAGGCCAAACAGTTCAGAAACAGAAACAGCAGCAGAACAACAACAACCACCTCGTATTATCAGCTCCACTGACCATACAGGAGCTCCAACTACAGACTTTAGTTCATCTGATACTTTATTACTCTGTTCTTTAATGATCAGGACCCCCACAGGACCACCACAGAGCAGATACTATTAGGGAGGTGGGTCATTCTCAGCACTGCAGTGACACTGACGTGGTGACGGTGTGAGTGGATCAGTGAGTGTCCACTCACTGTCCACTCTATTAGACACTCCTACTACTTGCTGGTCCACCTTGTAGATGTAAAGTCAGAGACAGTAGCTCATCTGCTGCTGCACAGTTTGTGTTCCTCTAGTTCTTCATCAGTGGACACAGGACGCTGCCCACAGGACACTGCTGTCTGGACACTGAGGTGTTTAAACACTGAAGGAACAGGCGACCTGTGACACGGTGTAACGTTCCCACTCTGGAAAACAGATGTTTCTCCACCTCATACAGGAGCTGAACCAGGAGCTGATGTTGGAGATGCAGCTCCAATAAACGCAGCACCAAACAATCAGACTGAATGTGTTCAAGCGTGATCTGATACTTTACTCCTAGGAGGACAGACAGACAGAGACGCTGGAATACAATGGAGAAGTGAACGTAGTGAGAAGATCTTTATCTCTTCATTGAGGAGCTGAAACTCTGGTTGCTTCCACACAGACTGGTACTGGGTTCAAAGCTCAGTCTGAGCTGCTTTTGGAGATTCTGATCAACCTACAGTCAGTGTACCTCTAGTCCTTCATCAGTGGACACAGGACGCCAGCCACAGGACACTGCTGACTGGATAGTTTTGGTTGGTGGACGATTCTCAGTCCAGCAGTGACACTGAGGTGTTTAAACACTCCAGCAGCAGCACTGCTGTGTCTGATCCACTCACACCAACAGGATACTAGGATAGGAATCCTATCTAAGGTCCAGCACCACTCAACACCCAGCATTGCGTGAAACTGTTGTTGCTGGATTGCCCCTATATGATTGTTTTATTTCAAGGGTTTTCAATTGTTTTCACCCCAAAGCCCACCTGCTTGAAGCTTCAAAGCATAGCAGCCCCCAGTAACACTAACTGATCAACTGTTCAAACCACAGTTCTCTTCTTCTTTTCTAAAGTTCTGACACTAAAAACCTGAGAATCAGAAACAGATCATCCATTTACCTTCAATCATACAAACCAGAATCTGGAGCCCATCATGTCCTCACTGAAGATGCTCCACAGTGTTTCACACTAGGGTCATTGTTTGGTCTCCAAATGTTTACTTTTACTCTGTTTACTTTTAAGGTTTTTTGTGATTCGTTGGAAACAGCTAAACCTCTCACTCCGCCCACTGAACCTCTCTGACTCCGCCTACCGATCCTCCTCCCAATCTGCACTACTAATAAACCTGGTTTCTGCTTCTGTATCAGTTTAACAGCTTGAGTTTGAGCTCAGCTACAAGATGCAGGAGCTGAATCAGACGTGTCTGTTATTGGGGGTCTGGTTTGGTGTTTAGATGCTCAGGTGTCTGATGCTGGAGGAGCTGAATCAGACGTGGCTGTTATTGGGGGTCTGGTTTGGTGTTTAGATGCTCAGGTGTCTGATGCTGGAGGAGCTGAATCAGACGTGGCTGTTATTGGGGGTCTGGTTTGGTGTTTAGATGCTCAGGTGTCTGATGCTGGAGGAGCTGAATCAGACGTGGCTGTTATTGGGGGTCTTGTTTTGGTGTTTAGCAGCAGCTGGTGCTGCAGGAACGATATGAGTGTCTGTGAAGAGTCTGATGATAAACAGAGTCTGCTGACGGTGTGGAGCGACGTGCTGCTAGAAGAAGAAGAGAGATCTACTGATGAAGCTCCTCGTATGATCAGAGAATGTGCTCCACCAGCAGTGAACTGGACCAGAGTTGGGCTGGAAGTGGGTCCAGATCTCTGACCAGCTGACCGTTTGTATCAGTCTCTGCAGCTGAGTTTATTTATTTCACTACAGTGAAATAACATGGAGTTGGTCCACATCTGCTCCATGCAGGCTCTGTACTGGTGTTCCTCAAGGCTCAATGCTGCTCTTGGTAATTACCTCTCATGTTTTTTCCTACCACTGCTATACTGATCACACCCAACTAATGCTTTTCTTCTCACCACATGACCCTCATTATGGTTGACAGCTCATCACCTGAAGCTCAACCCTAGTGAGACTGAGCTGCTGTTCATCCCTGAAACTACAGGTCCTTGCCATCTCATTCGAAAGCTCTTTGATTGTTCCGTCTGAAGATGCCAGAAGCCTTGGTGTGATTTTGGATGACCAGTTATCCTTCTCCAGCCACATTGTAAACCTGATACAGAATTAACCCTTCACCTCTCAGGAGGCCACTCAGGTGCTTGTCTAGTATTTCATCATTTCAAGGCTTGACTACTGCAGCTTCTGGACATGAGAACTTTCAGCTGATCCAGAATGTGGCAGCTCGGCTCGTCTTCAACCTTCACTCACCTCACTCCACTGCTGCTCTTGCTTCACTGGCTTCCTGTAGTCACTCGCAACAGATTTAAAGCCCTGATGCCTACAAAGCCAAGAATGGACCAGCTCCTCCTTACCCTACGGCAATGGTCAAGAACCGATCTGTACCTCAAGCTCTTCCAAGCTTCAACTACAGCTCGGCTGGACCCACCACTCTTTAAGATGCATGGAAGACCCAAGACTGTCCTGGAGCCCAGATGGTGGAATGAACTTCCATTGGCTGTGCCAACAGCAGACGCTCTCACGGTCTACAAACCCAGAATGAAGACCACCTCTGTGTGGAGCACTTATGAGCACTGGTCTACTGATTCATTGTATTAAATCAATCAGGTTGTACTTATTCTATGCTTAACTCTTCTTCTAGGTATGAACGTTGGCTGGGTATTAGTAGGTACTGCACTTATACTGTATGTAACCCTGGGTTTTATTCTTCTCTCTCCAGGAACTTTTGTCTAAAGGACTTAGTGATGTTACCAGCCTATTACAAACTACTGCCTTTCACCGAGTACAGGCCTGCAGGCCACTAGAGGGCGCTTCATAGTCCACTGGTTGAGAAGCCCTGTTTTAGTTGATATTTGTACAGAAATCTAGATAATTCTAAAGGGTTCCAAGGCTATAATAGTTTGGAATTTTTAATTATAGTTTAGCTCTATTTCGTTGTGACCTTTTTTTCCTTCTAATTCAGTTTTAATTAGTTTCAGAGCGGGTTTGCTAGTTTGTATTAGTTATTGTTATTTTTAACTGCTTAGTTTTAGTTTAGTTTTCATTAGTTCTAGTATTAGTTTTAGTTTTTTTACTCTTTGTGCTATTTTTCAGGTGCAGAATTCAAAAAGGTCAAAGTCAATACTGTGTAATAAAACCTCAACAATGGTTTTTCACTCTCGCAACCCCGGGTGAGTTGAATTCGAGTGAAATGATGAACTTTTGGAAGCACATAGTCACATAGTCACGTGTGGACATCCTAGTCTCAATAAACATATTCACCAATGCACCTGTAGTGACTTTTTACTGCAAAACAGGTTTCAAGCCACTGCATGATGAGAAGGTAGGTTGGCGATAGCGGCATTTGACTCGTTTGTTATTAGTGGAAGTTCAGCATCACAAAGTTCATACCTTTGAAACTTTGGATATACCAATCCATTTATTGTTTTTCTAAGGTGGCTTGAGCAGATAGTCCATACTCCAGCAACAACAATGAACAAACAATCACCACCCTATAGTGGTGGTACCCGCATTCACACATGATTCCAAACGATCCACTCAAAATACTGTTGACTTCCTCGCCAACCAGCCTGTCATAGAACCCCAGAACCAGCCTTTTAAAACCCTCAGCGCCCCCAAGTGGTCAAATAAACAAAATTGAAAGAAAAACCTAAATGGCTCCTACACATAATAGTAATTGTTAATAGTAATGGTACTAACAATTCATCAATACAGCAATGTGAGGAGCCAGTAACATACTTCAAAGAAAACAAACACAATTATTATTATTATTTACTCTTTATTTAATTATTATTATTAACTAACCAGCAGCCTGTCGCCGGTGAAAGCAGTCCATTAAGGTTGTTTTATTCCCAGTGCTACCTAGCCAGAATGTGGCTTCTCTTTCGGGGGAGCTACTTAGAGAGGCTAGCTTGTCAAGGTACTTGCAATTAGCAGGAAACAAGAAGTGGCGTTAGTTATCGTTGTATTTTTTTAATTACTGTTTTTATTTATTTCAGTTTTCGTTATTTCCTTCGTTTCAGTTAACGATAATAACCCTGAAGGGTTCACAAACGTTCAAGCACCACAGTGTGTTTGCAGTCACACCAGGAACCGTCCGTGAACACAAACAAGACCAGCGATTAACTCTGAGTTTATTATAAAATAATAAATGGTAATATCTTGGTAAACATCCCGACAGGTGAGCGATGCTTCACTTGGCTTTGAACCCTCCAGAGGTGCTGGCTTTGGGCTTCCTGCGACAGTAGAAAAGATAAAAAACAGAAGGAAGCAAGTTTATTTACAAGGCCGAACAGTCGGTTCACAATGACCACCATTCATTACCATTCAATCTCCCTGAGGTGCCGCGGGCTGGACGGCGCTGAGAGCTTCGTCTGTGGTCACTGCAGTTGATCTTCTAACCTCGATTATAACGTATTCAGCGCGTGAGGGCTGCGGAGGCTCCTGAGCTGCTCTGGACGTGTGTGACCACCACAGAGCGTCTGCCTGGAATGGGAAGGTTTAACCGTTTGTTTGCCGGGTTCGAGGGTCAATTCCATTACAGTTAATCCGATTCAGGAGCCAAGTGGGCGCTTCACCTCACACGCCCCCGAGCAGAATTACACCTCATAAAACATTAAGCCTCCCCGAGGAGGAGAATGGAAATGGAAGTGACCCCGGGCTGCTGTTTACTCGCTCCTTTGTGTCTCTGAAATTACCTGCCCGGCGTACGGAGGCAGCACTGGGTGAAATGAAAAGAGAGAGATTACCCAGGAGGCCGCGCGGGAGAGGGGGAATAAAAATGGGCTCCGTTATGAATGAATGGAGGGAAAACGAGAAAAATGAGAACAAACAATAGCAGGAGTGCTGTTAGAAACACGGACAGTCTGTGATAACGGCCGGTGTGCCATACAGTGTAACCAAGTAAAGCCATTTATCAGGACAGTGTAACACTCTCTACTTTAGAATTTAGAATTTAGAACTATTTATCAGGACACTTTAACACTCTCTACTTTAGAATTTAGAACTGTTTATAGGACAGTGTAACACTCTCTACTTTAGAATTTAGAACTGTTTATCGGGACAGTGTAACACTCTCTACTTTAGAATTTAAAATTTAGAACTGTTTATCAGGACAGTGTAACACTCTCTACTTTAGAATTTAGAATTTAGAACTGTTTATCAGGACAGTGTAACACTCTCTACTTTAGAATTTAGAACTGTTTATCAGGACAGTGTAACACTCTCTACTTTAGAATTTAGAAATATTTATAAGGACACTGTAACACTCTACTTTAGAATTAAGAATTTAGAACTGTTTATAGGACACTAACACTCTCTACTTTAGAATTTAGAATTTAGAACTGTTTATAGGACAGTGTAACACTCTCTACTTTAGAATTTAGAACTGTTTATCAGGACAGTGTAACACTCTCTACTTTAGAATTTAGAACTATTTATCAGGACAGTGTAACACTCTCTACTTTAGAATTTAGAACTGTTTATCAGGACAGTGTAACACTCTCTACTTTAGAATTTAGAACTATTTATCAGGACAGTGTAACACTCTCTACTTTAGAATTTAGAATTTAGAACTGTTTATAGGACAGTGTAACACTCTACTTTAGAATTTAGAATTTAGAACTGTTTATCAGTACAGTGTAACATTCTCTACTTTAGAATTTAGAATTTAGAACTGTTTATAGGACAGTGTAACACTCTCTACTTTAGAATTTAGAACTATTTATCAGGACACTGTAACACTCTCTACTTTAGAATTTACAATTTAGAACTATTTATCAGGACACTGTAACACACTCTACTTTAGAATTTAGAACTATTTATCAGGACACTGTAACACTCTCTACTTTAGAATTTACAATTTAGAACTATTTATCAGGACACTAACACACTCTACTTTAGAATTTAGAACTGTTTATAGGACAGTGTAACACTCTCTACTTTAAAGTTTAGAACTATTTATCAGGACAGTGTAACACTCTCTACTTTAGAATTTAGAAATATTTATCAGGACACTGTAACACTCTACTTTAGAATTAAGAATTTAGAACTGTTTATAGGACAGTGTAACACTTTCTACTTTAGAATTTAGAAATGTTTATCAGGACAGTGTAACACTCTCTAATTTAGAATTTAGAATTTAGAACTGTTTATCAGGACAGTGTAACACTCTCTACTTTAGAATTTAGAATTTAGAACTATTTATCAGGACACTAACACTCTCTACTTTAGAATTTAGAACTGTTTATAGGACAGTGTAACACTCTCTACTTTAGAATTTAGAAATATTTATCAGGACAGTGTAACACTCTCTACTTTAGAATTTAGAACTGTTTATCAGGACACTGTAACACTCTCTACTTTAGAATTAAGAATTTAGAACTGTTTATAGGACAGTGTAACACTCTCTACTTTAGAATTTAGAACTGTTTATCAGGACAGTGTAACACTCTCTACTTTAGAATTTAGAATTTAGAACTATTTATCAGGACAGTGTAACACTCTCTACTTTAGAATTTAGAAATATTTATCAGGACACTGTAACACTCTCTACTTTAGAATTTAGAATTTAGAACTGTTTATAGGACAGTGTAACACTCTCTACTTTAGAATTTAGAAATATTTATCAGGACAGTGTAACACTCTACTTTAGAATTAAGAATTTAGAACTGTTTATAGGACAGTGTAACACTCTCTACTTTAGAATTTAGAACTGTTTATCAGGACAGTGTAACACTCTCTAATTTAGAATTTAGAATTTAGAACTGTTTATCAGGACAGTGTAACACTCTCTACTATAGAATTTAGAATTTAAAACTATTTATCAGGACACTGTAACACTCTACTTTAGAATTTAGAATTTAGAACTATTTATCAGGACAGTGTAACACTCTCTACTTTAGAATTTAGAAATATTTATCAGGACACTAACACTCTCTACTTTAGAATTTAGAACTGTTTATAGGACAGTGTAACACTCTCTACTTTAGAATTTAGAAATATTTATCAGGACAGTGTAACACTCTCTACTTTAGAATTTAGAAATATTTATCAGGACACTGTAACACTCTCTACTTTAGAATTAAGAATTTAGAACTGTTTATAGGACAGTGTAACACTCTCTACTTTAGAATTTAGAACTGTTTATCAGGACAGTGTAACACTCTCTACTTTAGAATTTAGAACTATTTATCAGGACAGTGTAACACTGTCTACTTTAGAATTTAGAAATATTTATCAGGACACTATAACACTCTCTACTTTAGAATTTAGAATTTAGAACTGTTTATAGGACAGTGTAACACTCTCTACTTTAGAATTAAGAATTTAGAACTGTTTATAGGACAGTGTAACACTCTCTACTTTAGAATTTAGAACTGTTTATCAGGACAGTGTAACACTCTCTACTTTAGAATTTAGAACTATTTATCAGGACAGTGTAACACTCTACTTTAGAATTTAGAACTGTTTATCAGGACACTGTAACACTCTACTTTAGAATTAAGAATTTAGAACTGTTTATAGGACAGTGTAACACTCTCTACTTTAGAATTTAGAACTGTTTATCAGGACAGTGTAACACTCTACTTTAGAATTTAGAATTTAGAACTGTTTATCAGGACAGTGTAACACTCTCTACTTTAGAATTTGGAATTTAGAACTGTTTATCAGGACAGTGTAACACTCTCTACTTTAGAATTTAGAATTTAGAACTATTTATCAGGACACTAACACTCTCTACTTTAGAATTTAGAACTGTTTATAGGCCAGTGTAACACTCTCTACTTTAGAATTTAGAACTATTTATCAGGACAGTGTAACACTCTCTACTTTAGAATTTAGAACTGTTTATAGGACACTGTAACACTCTCTACTTTAGAATTTAGAAATATTTATCAGGACACTGTAACACTCTCTACTTTAGAATTAAGAATTTAGAACTGTTTATAGGACAGTGTAACACTCTCTACTTTAGAATTTAGAACTGTTTATCAGGACAGTGTAACACTCTCTACTTTAGAATTTAGAACTTTTTATAGGACAGTGTAACACTCTACTTTAGAATTTAGAATTTAGAACTGTTTATCAGTACAGTATAACACTCTCTACTTTAGAATTTAGAATTTACAACTGTTTATCAGTACAGTGTAACACTCTCTACTTTAGAATTTAGAACTGTTTATCAGGACACTGTAACACTCTCTACTTTAGAATTAAGAATTTAGAACTGTTTATAGGACAGTGTAACACTCTCTACTTTAGAATTTAGAACTGTTTATCAGGACAGTGTAACACTCTCTACTTTAGAATTTAAAACTATTTATCAGGACAGTGTAACACTCTCTACTTTAGAATTTAGAACTGTTTATCAGGACACTGTAACACTCTACTTTAGAATTAAGAATTTAGAACTGTTTATAGGACAGTGTAACACTCTCTACTTTAGAATTTAGAACTGTTTATCAGGACAGTGTAACACTCTCTACTTTAGAATTTAGAATTTAGAACTGTTTATCAGGACAGTGTAACACTCTCTACTTCAGAATTTAGAATTTAGAACTGTTTATCAGGACAGTGTAACACTCTCTACTTTAGAATTTAGAATTTAGAACTGTTTATCAGTACAGTGTAACACTCTCTACTTTAGAATTTAGAACTGTTTATAGGACAGTGTAACACTCTCTACTTTAGAATTTAGAATTTAGAACTATTTATCAGGACACTGTAACACTCTCTACTTTAGAATTTAGAACTGTTTATAGGACAGTGTAACACTCTCTACTTTAGAATTTAGAATTTAGAACTATTTATCAGGACACTGTAACACTCTCTACTTTAGAATTTAGAATTTAGAACTATTTATCAGGACAGTGTAACACTCTCTACTTTAGAATTTAGAACTGTTTATCAGGACACTGTAACACTCTCTACTTTAGAATTACGAATTTAGAACTGTTTATAGGACAGTGTAACACTCTCTACTTTAGAATTTAGAACTGTTTATCAGGACAGTGTAACACTCTCTACTTTAGAATTTAGAACTATTTATCAGGACAGTGTAACACCCTCTACTTTAGAATTTAGAACTGTTTATAGGACAGTGTAACACTCTCTACTTTTGATTTAGAACTGTTTATCAGGACACTTGTAACACTCTCTACTTTAGAATTAAGAATTTAGAACTGTTTATAGGACAGTGTAAACACTCTCTACTTAGATTAGAATTTAGAACTGTTTATCAGGACAGTGTAACACTCTCTACTTTAGAATTTAGAATTTAGAACTGTTTATCAGTACAGTGTAACACTCTCTACTTTAGAATTTAGAACTGTTTATAGGACAGTGTAACACTCTCTACTTTAGAATTTAGAATTTAGAACTATTTATCAGGACACTGTAACACTCTCTACTTTAGAATTTAGAATTAAGAACTATTTATCAGGACAGTGTAACACTCTCTACTTTAGAATTTAGAAATATTTATCAGGACACTGTAACACTCTCTACTTTAGAATTTAGAATTTAGAACTATTTATCAGGACACTGTAACACTCTCTACTTTAGAATTTAGAATTTAGAACTGTTTATCAGGACACTGTAACACTCTCTACTTTAGAATTTAGAATTTAGAACTGTTTATCAGGACACTGTAACACTCTCTACTTTAGAATTTAGAATTTAGAACTGTTTATCAGGACAGTGACACACACACTCACTCTCTCTCTCTCTCTCTCACACACACACACACACAAAACGAGGCAATGAAACACCCACATACTCACACACACACACTAATGAACACACTAGGGGGCAGTGAAGTACGCGCACACACACACACACACACACTACAAGGCACTAGTGTACACACATACTAGGGAGCAGTAAAACAAATGCATACATACACACACACACTAATGAACACACACTAGGGGACAGTGAAACACACACACACACACACACACACACACAGAAACACACACACACACACATACACACTCACACACACCAGTAAACAGTGAAATACCCTCATACACACACACACTAGTGAACACACACACTAGCGGCCATAAAAACACCCACATATACACACACACTAGTGAACACACACACTAGGAGGGAATGTGAAAACATGCACATAAACACACTAGAACACACACTTGGGGCGGTGAAACACACATATATGCACACACATTAGTGAGCGCACACACACTAGGGGGCAGTAAAATACCCACATACACACCCATAGTGAAACACACACACACACACATTTACTAGCAAGATTTCCATAAACAATAATAGTAATAATAATAATAATTATTAAAATAAACATAATACATAGTTATTCGTATGTAGTTACTATATTATAATAATACATATTTATATATCTGCCAGGTCCTCACAGAAACTCACCCCAGACTCCTGCTGATGACTCGCCCATAGTTCCTCATCATGCTGACCCTCTGAGCGTGGTGCTGACCTCCCGCAGGTCTGTCCACCTGATCCAGCACTTCTTTAGGAAACAGACTCTTCTCATCAAACGCAGCTTTCAGACCTGCTGGAGGAGGAAAGAGAGCTTTCACCCAAATCTGGTAACAACCAACACAACCATTCGCCTGAAAACCTGGAAACACTTTATTAACACCTAAAGATCTGCAGATCCTCCCCCAACTCAACATCCAATCAAATCAGCCTGAAATCAAAGTGGACCTTTTATACCTTCGGAGTTTCTTAGTTACTCAGTCAAGTACAATCTACAGTACAATCCTTCAGAAGACTAAATTCTAGTTTATTAATGATTAATAAACAATTAATAATACTATGCTATAAACACCATCGCCACCACTGTACACACCATCACCACCACTGTTATCATCACCATCACTGTAAACATCATCACCATCACTGTAAACATCATCACCACCACTGTACACACCATCACCACCACTGTTAACATCATCACCATCACTGTAAACATCATCACCACCACTGAAAACACCATCACCACCACTGTAAACACCATCACAACCACTGTTAACATCATCACCATCACTGAAAACACCATCACCACCACTGTAAACATCATCACCACCACTGTAAACACCATCACCACCACTGTAAACATCATCACCATCACTGAAAACACCATCACCACCACTGTAAACATCATCACCACCACTGTAAACACCATCACCACCACTGTAAACACCATCACCACCACTGTTAACATCATCACCACCACTGTAAACATCACCACCACCACTGTAAACACCATCACCACCACTGTAAACATCACCACCACTGTAAACATCATCATCACCACTGTAAACACCATTACCACCACTGTAAACATCATCACCACCACTGTAAACATCATCACCACCACTGTAAACACCATCACCACCACTGTAAACATCATCACCATCACTGAAAACACCATCACCACCACTGTAAACATCATCACCACCACTGTAAACACCATCACCACCACTGTAAACACCATCACCACCACTGTTAACATCATCACCACCACTGTAAACATCACCACCACCACTGTAAACACCATCACCACCATTGTAAACATCACCACCACTGTAAATACCATCACCATCACTGTAAACACCACCACTGTTAACACCACCACCATCACTGTAAACACCATCACCACCATTGTAAACAACATCACCATCACTGTAAGGTAATCTCTGCATGACTGGATTATAAGGTATTTCCTACTTTCTCTGGTTTCCGGAAGTGGAGGCGGAGGTGGAGTCGGGGTGGAGGAGTCCCACATCCTTCCAAAATATAAATGAGGATTGGTGACGAAGTCAGGCTTGGTCAGTTCGCCAACTACGTCCAGCTCCTCCAGTCTAAGCTCACTGAACGTCCCTGAAATCAAACACAGGAACAATCACCGCTCTCAACACCACAGACTTCCATCCTTATTTACATGAGGTCAGCCAGTCCAGACCGGTTCAGACCTGGAGCAGATGCAGCTACTGTATATTAGAAGCTAATGCAATATACTTGTGAGTGCACTATGTAAATACTTCTTGGCACTAAATTGGCCAAGTTTTAGTTTATAAAAGTTATTTTAGGTATAGTTTAGATGTGAGTATAATTACTCTACTACAAGTAAGCTTAGTGTAATAGTTTACTTATTCTTTTTCTCTAAGCCACTTATAACATGTACACACACTTACTAGGCAACTGAGCATCTCCAGTTCACCAGACTGGATGACAGTCTGGGAAATCAAACCCAGGCCTCTCCTGCTGTGAGGCAACAGCTCTAACCGCGGAGCCACTCGTAGTAATACACTAGTTATACTTACTGTACTTCCTCCCAATCAGCACTACTAATAAACCTGGTTTCTGCTTCTGTATCAGTTTATCAGCTTAAGTTTGAGCTCAGCTACAAGATGCAGGAGTTCAAATCAGACGTGTCTGTTATTGGGGGTCTGGTTTGGTGTTTAGCTGCTCGGGTGTCTGATGCTGGAGGAGCTGAATCAGACGTGTCTGTTATTGGGGGTCTTGTTTGGTGTTTAGATGCTTAGGTGTCTGATGCTGGAGGAGCTGAATCAGACATGGCTGTTATTGGGGGTCTGGTTTGGTGTTTAGATGCTTAGGTGTCTGATGCTGGAGGAGCTGAATCAGACGTGTCTGTTATTGGGGGTCTGGTTTGGTGTTTAGCTGCTAGGGTGTCTGATGCTGGAGGAGCTGAATCAGACGTGTCTGTTATTGGGGGTCTTGTTTGGTGTTTAGATGCTCAGGTGTCTGATGCTGGAGGAGCTGAATCAGACGTGTCTGTTATTGGGGGTCTGGTTTGGTGTTTAGCTGCTCGGGTGTCTGATGCTGGAGGAGCTGAATCAGACGTGTCTGTTATTGGGGGTCTGGTTTGGTGTTTAGATGCTTAGGTGTCTGATGCTGGAGGAGCTGAATCAGACGTGTCTGATATTGGGGGTCTTGTTTGGTGTTTAGCTGCTAGGGTGTCTGATGCTGAAGGAGCTGAATCAGACATGGCTGTTATTGGGGGTCTGGTTTGGTGTTTAGATGCTTAGGTGTCTGATGCTGGAGGAGCTGAATCAGACGTGTCTGTTATTGGGGGTCTGGTTTGGTGTTTAGCTGCTAGGGTGTCTGATGCTGGAGGAGCTGAATCAGACGTGTCTGTTATTGGGGGTCTTGTTTGGTGTTTAGATGCTCAGGTGTCTGATGCTGGAGGAGCTGAATCAGACGTGTCTGTTATTGGGGGTCTGGTTTGGTGTTTAGCTGCTCGGGTGTCTGATGCTGGAGGAGCTGAATCAGACGTGTCTGTTATTGGGGGTCTGGTTTGGTGTTTAGATGCTTAGGTGTCTGATGCTGGAGGAGCTGAATCAGACGTGTCTGATATTGGGGGTCTTGTTTGGTGTTTAGCTGCTAGGGTGTCTGATGCTGAAGGAGCTGAATCAGACATGGCTGTTATTGGGGGTCTGGTTTGGTGTTTAGATGCTTAGGTGTCTGATGCTGGAGGAGCTGAATCAGACGTGTCTGTTATTGGGGGTCTGGTTTGGTGTTTATCTGCTCGGGTGTCTGATGCTGGAGGAGCTGAATCAGACGTGTCTGTTATTGGGGGTCTGGTTTGGTGTTTAGCTGCTCGGGTGTCTGATGCTGGAGGAGCTGAATCAGACGTGTCTGTTATTGGGGGTCTGGTTTGGTGTTTAGCTGCTCGGGTGTCTGATGCTGGAGGAGCTGAATCAGACGTGTCTGTTATTGGGGGCCTGGTTTGGTGTTTAGCTGCTCGGGTGTCTGATGCTGGTGGAGCTGAATCAGACATGGCTGTTATTGGGGGTCTGGTTTGGTGTTTAGATGCTTAGGTGTCTGATGCTGGAGGAGCTGAATCAGACGTGTCTGATATTGGGGGTCTTGTTTGGTGTTTAGCTGCTAGGGTGTCTGATGCTGAAGGAGCTGAATCAGACATGGCTGTTATTGGGGGTCTGGTTTGGTGTTTAGATGCTTAGGTGTCTGATGCTGGAGGAGCTGAATCAGACGTGTCTGTTATTGGGGGTCTGGTTTGGTGTTTATCTGCTCGGGTGTCTGATGCTGGAGGAGCTGAATCAGACGTGTCTGTTATTGGGGGTCTGGTTTGGTGTTTAGCTGCTCGGGTGTCTGATGCTGGAGGAGCTGAATCAGACGTGTCTGTTATTGGGGGTCTGGTTTGGTGTTTATCTGCTCGGGTGTCTGATGCTGGAGGAGCTGAATCAGACGTGTCTGTTATTGGGGGTCTGGTTTGGTGTTTAGCTGCTCGGGTGTCTGATGCTGGAGGAGCTGAATCAGACGTGTCTGTTATTGGGGGTCTGGTTTGGTGTTTAGCTGCTCGGGTGTCTGATGCTGGAGGAGCTGAATCAGACGTGTCTGTTATTGGGGGCCTGGTTTGGTGTTTAGCTGCTCGGGTGTCTGATGCTGGTGGAGCTGAATCAGACATGGCTGTTATTGGGGGTCTGGTTTGGTGTTTAGATGCTTAGGTGTCTGATGCTGGAGGAGCTGAATCAGACGTGTCTGTTATTGGGGGTCTTGTTTTGGTGTTTAGCAGCAGCTGGTGCTGCAGGACTGATATGAGTGTCTGTGAAGAGTCTGATGATAAAACAGAGTCTGATGACGGTGTGGAGCGACGTGCTGCTAGAAGAAGAAGAGAGATCTACTGATGAAGCTCCTCGTATGATCAGAGAATGTGCTCCACCAGCAGTGAACTGGACCAGAGTTGGGCTGGAAGTGGGTCCAGATCTCTGAGCAGCTGACTGTCTGTATCAGTACTGCAGCTGTGTTTGTCTCAGACTGATGATGTTTATTTATTTCACTACTGAGATGTTTTTATTTGTGGGTCTCTGTTCAGATTCATGTTGGTAATACTGTGTGAATGTTTGATTATTAAATTAATATTATGTGAAATATGAGTTTAAATATGTTTATAGGTAATAGTACATTGCACAGCATCAGAAACCACATCAGCTACAGTAGCTTTGCACACCAAACCGGTTTTGACTGATATTAAACTGTATATCACTAAAACAGAGCTCTGAGTTAAACTGACCGACAGAGTTGCTCTGCAGTCCATTTGCATATGGACGCTGCCCGCTGTCACTCAGCTGTATGTCCCCTTCACCAATGATGTGGGGTTGCCTAGGAGACAGGAAAGAGGTCACTGAGGTCAGTGGTCATATAGTGACGTTTATAGTAGTAATGTTATCATACCAGTCTCCATCAATACTGCACTACTAAATATACACTATGCACTACTATATGCACTACTATATATATATATATATATATAATTGATGTCTCCAAAATTCCATAATGTCATCTTTACAGAAGAGGTTCAATGGCAAAAAGACTTGAAAACAGAATACTAATACTACATTTACAGACACTAAATATAAAGTGGGACAGGATTTACAGTGTCTGTAAATGTAAAACTATATATATATATATATATATATATATATATATATATATATATATATATATATATATATATATATATATATATATATATAGGGCTATATAGTGAGAAAGAGAAAGTGGTTATAGAGAGAGAGAAAGAATGTGATTAGAGAGAGAGAGAGAGAGAGAGAGAGAGAATGAGGTTATATAAATATATATATATATATATATATATATATATAGAGAGAGAGAGAGAGAGTGAGAGAGAGAGAGAATGAGGTTATATAGTTAGAAAGAGAGAAGGAATGGGGTTATAAAGAGAGAGAGAGAATGAGGTTATATAAATATATATATATATATATATATATATATATATATATATATATATATATATATATAGAGAGAGAGAGAGAGAGAGAGAGAGAGAGAGAGAGAATGAGGTTATATAGTTAGAAAGAGAGAAGGAATGGGGTTATAAAGAGAGAGGGAGAATGAGGTTATAGAGAGAGAGAGAGAGAGAGAGAGAGAGAGAGAGAGAGAGAGAGAGAGAGAGAGAGAGAGAATGAGGTTATATAGTTAGAAAGAGAGAAGGAATGGGGTTATAAAGAGAGAGGGAGAATGAGGTTATAGAGAGAGAGAGAGAGAGAGAGAGAGAGAGAGAGAGAGAGAATGCGGTTATAGAGAAAGAGAGAGAGAGAGAGAATGAGGTTATATAGTTAGAAAGAGAGAAGGAATGGGTTTATATAGTGAAAGAGAGAGAGAATGGGGTTATATAGTGAGAAAGAGAGAAGGAATGGGGTTATAGAGAGTGAGAGAGAGAGAGAGAGAGAGAGAGAATGCGGTTATAGAGAAAGAGAGAGAGAGAGAATGAGGTTATATAGTTAGAAAGAGGGAAGGAATGGGTTTATATAGTGAAAGAGAGAGAGAATGGGGTTATATAGTGAGAAAGAGAGAAGGAATGGGGTTATAGAGAGAGAGAGAGAGAATGAGGTTATAGAGAGTGAGAGAGAGAGAGAGAATGAGGTTATATATAGAGAGAGAGAGAGAGAATGAGGTTATACAGAGGTTAGAGAGAGAGAGAGAGAGAGTATTATACAGAGGTTAGAGAGAGAGAGAGAGAGAGAGAGAGAGAGAGAGAGAGAGAGAATGAGGTTATATAGTCAGAAAGAGAGAAGGAATGGGGTTATAGAGAGAGAGAGAGAATGAGGTTATAGAGAGTGAGAGAGAGAGAGAGAGAGAGAGAGAATGAGGTTATAGAGAGAGAGAGAGAGAATGAGGTTATAGAGAGAGAGAGAGAGAGAGAATGAGGTTATATAAATATATATATAGAGAGAGAGAATGAGGTTATAGAGAGAGAGAAAGAGAGAGAGAGAGAGAGAATGAGGTTATAGAGAGAGAGAGAGAGAGAGAGAGAGAGAGAATGAGGTTATAGAGAGAGAGAGAGAGAGAATGAGGTTATAGAGAGTGAGAGAGAGAGAGAGAGAGAATGAGGTTATAGAGAGAGAGAGAGAGAATGAGGTTATAGAGAGAGAGAGAGAATGAGGTTATATAAATATATATATATAGAGAGAGAATGAGGTTATAGAGAGAGAGAAAGAGAGAGAGAGAGAGAGAGAGAGAGAGAGAGAGAGAGAGAGAGAGAGAAGGGGATTAAATACTGAGAGAAAATGGGATTGTATGAAAGTGTTTGGACAGTGCAGGTCTTTGGATCAATGAACAAAGTAAATGGGGGTGGTGGTCATATTTTAAAACCTGGGGAGCGAATGAGGCTGAAGTTCTGAGTTTCTGAGCAGTAGTTTCAGATGCTGAGTTAAACTCTGGGTCCTTTATTAAACAGCGTGGCGGTTTTCATCGGCGAGTTTAGCCAAAGTGCAGCTATTCTTCAGGCGGCGGCGCAGCCGGCTTTAATGAAGGCATTTATCAGAGAAGATTACTGCCTTACAGACTCGAACCCTGAGACGCTGAACCCTCTACTGCGGTTACAGGCTTTTCCTGATCAAGACACGAAGAGTTAATCACAATACCAACACCCGTCCAGAACTTCAAAATAAAAGTTCACACACCGTCTCCTCCCTCGTCACTGTAACGAGTGAGATCTGGCAAAAATCCCAAAGAACAAACACGGACCGGCTATTTCTGAGCAGGCTGGTCGGAACAGTGGAGGGGATTATCTGAATTTTCAGAAACCAGCATCTCGACTGTTAGTGCTGCCAAAGCTAATATTAGCAGAACTGTCAGAGAAGATTATGAAATGATTTATATTTATACACCGGCCTAATTTCCTCAAATAAACTGGTCACGAACTTCAAAATGTTTGTGTTAGTGGGGTATTTTTGGACACTACTATGAAAACTATCAACTACACTGTTAACTGTAACAGTAATTGTATTAAGATGCCTTTAATGTGAGTCAATGGAACCAAACGTCACTCCAGATTATTTTGGGTTTAAGTAGCAGTAGCAGAACAGACTGAACCAGAATCAGTACAGAAGATATACTGTTGGGTTTGAAGCTCTAATTTTAAATGTTTTAGAGGGAAATTGAAGAATGAGATTATAGACTGAGAGACAGAGAATGTGAATATATAGCCCCATAACCCCATAAAGAATGGGGTTATATAGCGAGAATGTGAGAAAGAATGGGGTTATATAGCGAGAAAGTGAGAAAGAATGGGGTTATATAGTGAGAAAGTGAGAAAGAATGGGGTTATATAGTGAGAAAGAGAGAAAGAATGGGGTTATATAGTGAGAAAGAGAGAAAGAATGGGGTTATATGGTGAGAAAGAGAGAAAGAATGGGGTTATATAGTGAGAAAGAGAGAAAGAATGGGGTTATATAGCGAGAAAGAGAGAAAGAATGGGGTTATATAGCGAGAATGTGAGAAAGAATGGGGTTATATAGTGAGAAAGAGAGAAAGAATGGGGTTATATAGTGAGAAAGAGAGAAAGAATGGGGTTATATAGCGAGAAAGAGAGAAAGAATGGGGTTATATAGCGAGAAAGAGAGAAAGAATGGGGTTATATAGTGAGAAAGAGAAAGAATGGGGTTATATAGTGAGAAAGAGAGAAAGAATGGGGTTATATAGTGAGAAAGAGAGAAAGAATGGGGCTATATAGTGAGAAAGAGAAAGAATGGGGTTATATAGTGAGAAAGAGAGAAAGAATGGGGTTATATAGTGAGAAAGAGAGAAAGAATGGGGTTATATGGTGAGAAAGAGAGAAAGAATGGGGTTATATAGTGAGAAAGAGAGAAAGAATGGGGTTATATAGTGAGAAAGAGAGAAAGAATGGGTTATATAGTGAGAAAGAGAGAAAGAATGGGGTTATATAGTGAGAAAGAGAGAAAGAATGGGGTTATATAGCGAGAAAGTGAGAAAGAATGGGGTTATATAGTGAGAAAGAGAGAAAGAATGGGGTTATATAGTGAGAAAGAGAGAAAGAATGGGGTTATATAGCGAGAAAGTGAGAAAGAATGGGGTTATATAGTGAGAAAGAGAGAAAGAATGGGGTTATATAGTGAGAAAGAGAGAAAGAATGGGGTTATATAGTGAGAAAGAGAGAAAGAATGGGGTTATATAGTGAGAAAGAGAGAAAGAATGGGGTTATATAGTGAGAAAGAGAGAAAGAATGAGAGAGACTCTGATTCAGTTAGCTGTAGATATGAGAGTGTGCTGCTCCCTCAGAGCCGATACGCAGATCAGGATTAATATTTGTTTGGTTGTTTATTGTTTGTTTACTGATGCAGGCTGCTCTACATGTGGTATTGTTGTTAGTGCTGATGTAAGAGGGGCTGTGGGACACAGTGACTCATTAGTAATTCATATAGGCCTAATTTACACTACAGAAACACGTTCAGGTTCGTTACTGCGGCTGATTACTGTCTGATCTCCATCAGTGTAACTGTATTGATCGGTTTAGGGACTCGGCGGGACAATAACAACAACAACAATAATATATTAAAAGAGAGAATACAGTTTGTATAAAGCAGTACATTATATACATACACACCAATAGAGTTGTTTAGCAACAAAGTTTAAATGTATAACTCTAGTAGGTACTGTGATATAAACTGAGTTACAGTTTCTCATTAGGTTGAATGTATAACTCTAAATGTGGGTATTGTATATAAACTGAGTTACAGTTTATCATTAGGTTGAATGTATAACTCTAAATGTGGGTATTGTATATAAACTGAGTTACAGTTTTTCATTAGGTTGAATGTATAACTCTAAATGTAGGTATTGTATATAAACTGAGTTACAGTTTTTCATTAGGTTGAATGTATAACTCTAAATGTAGGTATTGTATATAAACTGAGTTACAGTTTTTCATTAGGTTGAATGTATAACTCTAAATGTAGGTATTGTATATAAACTGAGTTACAGTTTCTCATTAGGTTGAATGTATAAATCTAAATGTAGGTATTGTATATAAACTGAGTTACAGTTTCTCATTAGGTTGAATGTATAACTCTAAATGTAGGAATTGTATATAAACTGAGTTACAGTTTCTCATTAGGTTGAATGTATAACTCTAAATGTAGGTATTGTATATAAACTGAGTTACAGTTTCTCATTAGGTTGAATGTATAACTCTAAATGTAGGTATTGTATATAAACTGAGTTACAGTTTCTCATTAGGTTGAATGTATAGCTCTAAATGTAGGTATTGTATATAAACTGAGTTACAGTTTCTCATTAGGTTGAATGTATAATTCTAAATGTAGGTATTGTTCTATAGTTTCTCTGTACACTGAATGAGGGTTAAAACTTTTGTGGGCGGAGCATAGACAGGTTAACTACTGCAGTACACACTCACGGTGTGGCAGACTGCTCTTCATCTTCATCCTCCTCATCCTCCTCCGGTGTGCGGTGGTCAGTCCCTGCACTCTCCAGACTCTCTGGACTGCAGGTAGAGTTTTGGTGGACATCCATAGGCTCCTCTGTTTCTTGACTCATCTCTCTCTTCACCTCCTTCACTTTCTCCAGCAAGCCTTCACCAGGACCACCCAAGTGCCAGTGCACCTCCTGGATAAGGATGAGAATTTAATCCATTTTAATGAATGTCTTCAGACTGACCATTCAGTAATTTATTGTCTCACAAGTCTGTCTGGTTTTGGTGAGATCTGATATCTGAGATCAGATATGAAAAGTTAAGCACATTCAACTGAATAATTTCTAACTTAAAGTAATTAGTAGATTATATTTACTATAATTTAACTACATTACTAAATATTTATTGCATTTTTGTTGTATTTATTTTTTGTAACTATTGAACAAGTTCTAGGTGATACTGAATAATTTCTGGCAGATACTGAATAATTAATAGTAGTTACTGAAAATTATATAATGATTATTATTAATTTAAAGTATTTTATAATAATTACTGAAGAACTTAGTGGTTACCACTTACAGTAGTTATTCAAGTAGGTGTGGTAAATACCAAATAACTTATAATGGTTAATGAATATTCTAATAGTAAATAATATACAGTAGATATAGTAAATATTGAATAATGTTGCAAATGAAAATTTATAGTAATTACTTGTATATTTGTAGCAGATATTCAATAATTTACAATAGAAACAGAATAATGCATAGTAGTTGTTAAATAATTTATAGTAGCTACACATAATTTATAGTAGTTGAATATTGTTTAGTGGTTACTAATTATTTGCCGCAGTTATTGAATAATTTACAATCAAAACCAATAGTTTTTAAAAATCTTTTCAGAAATTACCAAATCATTTATAGTGGTTAATGAATATTTTAGTAGATATAGTAGACACTGAATTATTTATGGTAGTTACTCAATCATTTATAGCAGTTACTGAATATTTTAGTACATACTGACTTCTTTATTGTACTTTATAAATCTTTCTTTTTTTAAAATACCAAATAAGTTACTGAATAATCTATAGGAGTTCATTAAAAATGAACTAATCATTTATTATTGTTTGTATAATGTATAATAGTAATTACTACTGATTTATAGTAGATATAGTACATACTGAATAATGTAGAGTTGCTACTGAAAAATTATAGTAATTACTTGATTATTTGTAGTAGATATTGAATAATTTATAATAGATACAGAATAATGTGTAGCAGTTGTTAAATAATTTCTAGTAGTTACTAAATAATTGACAGTAGTTATTGAATCATTTAGTGGTTACTAATAATTTATAGTTAATACTGACTAATTTGTAGTAGATATTGAATAATGTACAGTAGTTATTGAATCATTTACAGTAGGTACTGATTAATTGACAGTGGTTATTGAATACTTTATAGTGGTTATCAATAATTTATAGTTGATACTGACTCATTTACAGTAAATACTAGGAGTTTATATTACTGAATTATGTTTTAGTAGATATAAAGTAGTTCATAAATGTTATAAAACCAATAGTAGATACTGAATAAATCACAGGAATTGTAATTAATTGCATAATTCATAACAGTAACTGACAATAGTTATTTTCATATATAAATGTGTTAATTTCTGTGACATCACAAAAGTATTCACTTCAGTTGGACTGCTACTAAAGATTAAGGAGGATGATTGGTTTGGCGAGTTGGACTTGGCGGCTGTTTTGGAGGAAAGGCTGGAAGCACTGCAGATGCAGCTCTGATCTACAACACATCCGTGTGGCCTCAGGCTTCGGCAACAACAACAACAACAACAACAAGAAAGCAGGCAAAACTTTACAAACATAGCCTCGAGCTACTCCAGCGCGGCCGCGGCTGTTTGAGACGTACGTGTTCCTGTAACGAGCTTTGTGCGGTCAGTTTTCCCGGCGTTCTTGGAGCCTCGCTGTCCAGCACTAGAGCAGAAGACCTCTCGCTTTTATCACCAATCAATACAGAGCAAGAGTCTGACAGTCTCCGTACATCAGCCGTACAGCAGGACAGCAGAACCTGATACGTAACTTCACGCAGGTTCTGTCTTACCCCACGTCTTACACTGGAACCACACCTACACCTCACAGTGTTAGCGCTGGGTAACGTAGCTGAGAGCTAATGGAAGTCTATGCTCCGACAGTTAGCTCTGCGCGTTAAGGCTTGTGGTGTACCCACCTACACGCCTGACAGTCGGTTGTGTCACCATGTTCCGGCGGCAGGGAAAGCGATGCTAGCCAATAAGATCTCATTTTCTCCCGCCCCATGCTGTGGGGCTATTGAGAGTGGATCTGAGGTTGTATGGCTATAGCCCAGTGAGGTTGTGACGCTGAGGTTTTGGAGTTGTGAGGCTATGAGGTTGTAAGGCTGTGAGGATGTGGTGCTGTGAGGCTCTGAGGTTGTACAGCTGTTGCACTGTGAGGATGTGGCGCTGTGAGGATGTGGTGCTGTGAGGCTCTGAGGTTGTACAGCTGTTGCACTGTGAGGATGTGGCGCTGTGAGGGAGTAGCACTGTGAGGCTATGAGGTTGTATGGCTGTGGCACTGTGAGGATGTGGCGCTGTGAGGCAGTGGCACTGTGAGGCAGTAGCACTGTGAGGCTATGAGGTTGTATGGCTGTGGCACTGTGAGGATGTGGCACTGTGAGGCAGTAGCACTGTGAGGCTATGAGGTTGTATGGCTGTGGCACTGTGAGGATGTGGCGCTGTGAGGCAGTGGCACTGTGAGGCAGTAGCACTGTGAGGCTATGAGGTTGTATGGCTGTGGCACTGTGAGGATGTGGCGCTGTGAGGCAGTGGCACTGTGAGGCAGTAGCACTGTGAGGCTATGAGGTTGTATGGCTGTGGCACTGTGAGGATGTGGCACTGTGAGGCAGTAGCACTGTGAGGCTATGAGGTTGTATGGCTGTGGCACTGTGAGGATGTGGCACTGTGAGGCAGTAGCACTGTGAGGCTATGAGGTTGTATGGCTGTGGCACTGTGAGGATGTGGCGCTGTGAGGCAGTGGCACTGTGAGGCAGTAGCACTGTGAGGCTATGAGGTTGTATGGCTGTGGCACTGTGAGGATGTGGCGCTGTGAGGCAGTGGCACTGTGAGGCAGTAGCACTGTGAGGCTATGAGGTTGTATGGCTGTGGCACTGTGAGGATGTGGCACTGTGAGGCAGTAGCACTGTGAGGCTATGAGGTTGTATGGCTGTGGCACTGTGAGGATGTGGCACTGTGAGGCAGTAGCACTGTGAGGCTATGAGGTTGTATGGCTGTGACACTGTGAGGATGTGAAGCTGAGGTTTTGGAGCTGTGAGGCTCTGAGGTTGTACAGCTGTTGCACTGTGAGGAGATGATGCTGTGAGGCTGTGGCACTGTGAGGCTATGAGGTTATATGGCTATGGCACTGTCAGGATGTGGCACTGTGAGGGAGTAGCACTGTGAGGCTATGAGGTTGTATGGTTATGAGGTGGTATGGCTGTGGCACTGTGAGGATGTGGCGGTGTGAGGCTATGAGGTTGTATGGTTATGAGGTGGTATGGCTGTGGCACTGTGAGGATGTGGCGGTGTGAGGCTATGAGGTTGTATGGTTATGAGGTGGTATGGCTGTGGCACTGTGAGGATGTGGCGGTGTGAGGCTATGAGGTTGTGGTGCTCTAAGATTCTGAGGCTGTGGTGTTATGCTGTTGTGGTGCTGAGAGATCACAGAGTTGTGATGCTATGTGCCTGCATGGCTGTGGTGCTCTGCCACACTGTGAGGCTGCAGGGCTGTGAGGCTGCAGGGCTGTGAGGCATGAGGCTGTGAGGCATGAGGCTGTGAGGCATGAGGCTGTGAGGCATGAGGCTGTGAGACGGCGAGGACATGGATCCTTTAACGAGAACACTTGTATTCCTGTCTGTATTCCAACAAATAGCAACCCACCTGACCAAACGTCCCTATGGTGGGTCCAGGCAGGAGGCTGAGGGCCAGGCTGCAGTCTGTCGACGCACTAAGGAGGAAGAGCTGGTCGCCATGGATACACGTCTCAAGATGAGTGATGCAGTCAACATGAGGACGAAGACTGTGGAGCAGCGCTGGAGCCTGATTGGTTACAGCGTCAGTGGGACGGAGGCAGTAATCCTGATAGAAAAGGAGCAACAATTACTCTCCCCGGCCACTTTATCAGAAACCCCTCTCCCCTGGACCCACTTTGCTCACGTAAAGTGTGAGCAGCCAGTGAGTGTGGGTGTTTCTAAAAAAATGGCCAGTTAGTGGAAGCACAAGGTGGGTGTTTCTAATAAAGTGGCCAGTTAGTGGAAGTACAATGTGGGTGTTTCTGATAAAGTGGCCAGTAAGTGAAAGTACAAGGGAGGTGTTTCTAATAAAATGGCTAGTTAGTGGAAGCACAAGGCAGGTGTTTCTAATAAAATGACCAGTTAGTAGAAGCACAAGGAGGTGTTTCTAATAAAGTGGTCTGTTAATGGAGGCACAAGGTGGGTGTTTCTAATAAAGTGGCCTGTGAGTGGAAGAACAAGGGAGGTGTTTCTAACAAAATGGCCAGTTGGTGGAAGCACAAGGAGGTGTTTCTAATAAATTGGCCAGTTAGTGGAAGTACAATGTGGGTGTTTCTAATAAAGTGGCCAGTTAATGGAAGCACAAGGTGGGTGTTTCTAATAAAGTGGCCAGTTTGTGCTATGCTCTTGCAAATATGAATTAATACAATGTTTACAGACAGATGTACAGATGTATAGACAGACAGACAGACTGACAGACAGACAGACAGACAGACAGACAGACAGATAGATAGATAGATAGAGACAGAGGGAAAGTAAAGCTTTGGGTAAATGATTTGTGAGGACCCCGCGGGGTAATTAGGTTCTAACAGTGGAGGTTCAGTAGACAGACAGACGCTTGAATCAGAGCCATGTCCTCCTGGAGAGAAACCATGGTAATCCATTAGAACGCCTGTGAGGCAATTACATCAGACAAGTGGGCCGTCCAGCAGCTAAATGTGAGACCACAAATTATCATGAGTTGTTAAAGCGGTAAAATGAAAACGAACACCCGATCCATCCTCGTCGGAGCGAGCGCTTGTATTTCGGGGGAAAGTTATGGGGGAATTGACAAACACCCCCTTCTCCCGTCATCAATCACTCTGTTTCTCTGTCAGACTCTCTTCGTCTCTCAAGGACAAAAACGTACTTCTGACAGCAGCAGTGACGACTGGAGGCAGTAAATCTCCCACCAAGCACTGCAGAGACAGTGTTTCACTGAGGAGGACAGGAGGGAATTCAGAACCTGTCACCAGGTTTGACTCAAAGTTGACTTGAAAAAGCTAATAATTTAATAATAATTGTTAAATTAATAACAATAATGAAATAGGATTGTGAAAATTAACAATAATTTAATACAAAGTAATACAAAGATAGTAATAATTTAACAATTATTGATACATTATAAAATTCTCTAATTATAATGTATTAATTAATCCAACTGTAATAATACCTAATAAATAAGGTAATAATTACTCATAAAATAATAATGTACTGGTATTAATTTGATTATAATTTTTAACACAATAATACTTTAATAATAGTTTACTTTTTTTTATCTTTTTTCACTGTAATATAGTATTTTATAAATAATAATTTAATTCATAATAATTTACAAAATAATAATAATAATAATAACATTAATAATAATAATAATTTAATACTTGATGAAAGATTAATGAAAGATTAATACAACTTAATTTGGGGTTAAATGTGGTATTTATAACTGTATGTTTGTGTAAACAGTGGTTGCTATAGTGATCCAGGTGATTACAAGGAAGCTTGTTTCAGTGATATTCTGGTTGGTTGCTATGCTGTTGCTATGGTATCCCACATGTAACTAGATGGCTGACAGGTATCCCAAGTTGTTGCTAATGTGTTACTAAGTAGGTCCTGTAGTATCTTGCTATGGTATTGCTATGATGTTTATGGTTGCTATGGGAACCAGGGTGGTTGCTATGGTGTTGTTAGGTGGTTTCCAAGATTGTGCTGTGGTATCCAATAAAGGTGTTGTTAAGCTGACTATGCTGATGCTATGCTTTCACATGTGGTTGTAATTGTAAGGATTGTAAGCCGTTGCTATGCTATCCCAGATATTACTAGGTGACTAGGTTGCTACGGTGGTATTCTAGGTGGGTGCCAAGGATTGCTAGGCCATTGCTGTGCTCTCCCATATACTCCTAGTTAGTTGCTTAGATATTGCTAGGTGGTTCCTGTGGAATCCATGATACCTGTTTAGGTGTTGCTAGGCTGTTGCTATGGTATCCCAGGTGGGTGCTAAGGATTGCTAGGCCATTGCTGTGCTCTCCCATATACTCCTAGTTGGTTGCTAAGATGTTGGTATATGGTTCCTGTGGGATCCATGATATCTGTTTAGGTGTTGCTAGGTGGTTCCTGTGGTAGGCAAGATAGCTGCTGATGTGTTGCTAGGCTGTTGCTATGGCATCTGTGGTGGTTGTTTTTTAGCTCCAGGGCTAAAACTGATAACCAAGCACGTTTTACCTAATAGATTACTCACACTTGTTCTCTCTCACCTGTATGTCCCACACCTTCACCCCTCCAACCATGTCCGCGGTGGCCAGGTAGCGTCCACTGCTGTCCACGGTCAGAATGATGGAACCTGAGTCCTTGTGGGCCACAAACTCACCCAGAAGACGGCTGCAGAGGGTATTCCAGAAACGGACAACACCCGACCCCCCACAGGACACGAGATCTGCCCCACCTACAACCAAATCCATACAAAATCATCAGAGCTAATCTTACAGGGTTCCTGTCATTAAACACATATCATTTTAAAATAAGATCATGTTTAAGTTTCACTCTCTAATCCATACAGTCCGTATACTGAAAATAATCTAGAACAGATTTCTGTACCTGATGTAGCTGCTCCCTTTCGACCTTCCAGAAAAGCCAGTCTGGTGACGCCATAACTCTCAGAGTCCTCCTCGCCACAGAGGGCGCTGAAGAGCAGCTTGGAAGCAGAGTTTGTTGATGGTCGCCGAACATTTGCAGTGCTACCTTTACGCAAGGAGTTATCTGCAGTGAAGATCAAAGAGCTTCCTCTTACTGACACACCTAACGTGTGCTTCTATTTTCTGGTCACTTTATTAGAAACACCTACCTTGTGCTTCTATTAACTGGCCACTTTATTAGAAACACCTACCTTGTGCTTCTACTAAACGGCCACTTTATTAAAAACACCTACCTTGTGCTTCTACTAACTGGCCAATTTGTTAGAAACACAAACCTTGTACTTTTACTAACTGGCCAATTTATAAGAAACACCTACCTGCATAGGGAGTGTAGAGGTCAGTGTTGATGGTGGGAATCGTAATGAAATGTTGAACGTGTGCTCAAGGTTGTTCAGAGTATGTGTTAAAGGACTAACCTGACTTTGACTTCAGGCATTGGAGTCGAGAGTCCGAGTTGAGTTTGCGAAGAGCGTTTTCAGTGCTGTTGTTCCACATAATGATCTCACCATCACTACTGCCTACAGACATCACACCAGAACAGAGGAACATCATGACAACTTTCCTAACACTAAACACAACCACAACACCAACCAGCAACCAGGACATTTACACACAACCACAACACCAACCAGCAACCAGAACATTTACACACAACCACAACACCAACCAGCAATCAGAACATTTACACACAACCACAACACCAACCAGAACATTTACACACAACCACAACACCAACCAGCAACCAGAACATTTACACACAACAACAACCAGCAACCAGAACATTTACACACAACAACAACAACAACCAGCAACCAGAACATTTACACACAACCACAACACCAACCAGCAACCAGAACATTTACACACAACCACAACACCAACCAGAACAGTTACACACAACCCCAACACCAACCAGCAACCAGAACATTTACACACAACCACAACACCAACCAGAACATTTACACACAACCACAACACCAACCAGCAACCAGAACATTTACACACAACAACAACCAGCAACCAGAACATTTACACACAACAACAACAACCAGCAACCAGAACATTTACACACAACCACAACACCAACCAGCAACCAGAACATTTACACACAACCACAACACCAACCAGAACATTTACACACAACCACAACACCAACCAGCAACCAGAACATTTACACACAACAACAACACCAACCAGAACATTTACACACAACCACAACACCAACCAGCAACCAGAACATTTACACACAACCACAACACCAACCAGCAACCAGAACATTACACACAACCACAACACCAACCAGCAACCAGAACATTTACACACAACCACAACACCAACCAGCAACCAGAACATTTACACACAACCACAACACCAACCAGCAACCAGAACATTTACACACAACCACAACACCAACCAGCAACCAGAACATTTACACACAACCACAACACCAACCAGAACCAGAACAGTTACACACAACCACAACACCAACCAGCAACCAGAACAGTTACACACAACCACAACCACCAACCAGAACATTTACACACAACCACAACACCAACCAGCAACCAGAACATTTACACACAACCACAACACCAACCAGAACATTTACACACAACCACAACACCAACCAGCAACCAGAACATTTACACACAACCACAACACCAACCAGCAACCAGAACATTTACACACAACAACAACACCAACCAGAACATTTACACACAACCACAACACCAACCAGCAACCAGAACATTTACACACAAACCACAACACCAACCAGCAACCAGAACCATTTACACACAACCACAACACCAACCAGCAACCAGAACATTTACACACAACCACAACACCAACCAGCAACCAGAACATTTACACACAACCACAACACCAACCAGCAACCAGAACATTTACACACAACCACAACACCAACCAGCAACCAGAACATTTACACACAACCACAACACCAACCAGAACCAGAACAGTACACACAACCACAACACCAACCAGCAACCAGAACAGTTACACACAACCACAACACCAACCAGAACATTTACACACAACCACAACACCAACCAGCAACCAGAACATTTACACACAACCACAACCACCAACCAGAACATTTACACACAACCACAACACCAACCAGCAACCAGAACATTTACACACAACCACAACACCAACCAGCAACCAGAACATTTACACACAACCACAACACCAACCAGAACCAGAACAGTTACACACAACCACAACACCAACCAGCAACCAGAACATTTACACACAACCACAACACCAACCAGAACATTTACACACAACCACAACACCAACCAGCAACCAGAACATTTACACACAACCACAACACCAACCAGCAACCAGAACATTTACACACAACCACAACACCAACCAGAACATTTACACACAACCACAACACCAACCAGCAACCAGAACATTTACACACAACAACAACAACCAGCAACCAGAACATTTACACACAACCACAACACCAACCAGCAACCAGAACATTTACACACAACCACAACACCAACCAGTAACCAGAACATTTACACACAACCACAACAACAACCAGCAACCAGAACATTTACACACAATCACAACACCAACCAGCAACCAGAACATTTACACACAACCACAACACCAACCAGCAACCAGAACATTTACACACAACCACAACACCAACCAGCAACCAGAACATTTACACACAACCACAACAGTGACTGGAAGTAGCAGCCATGCTGTGTGAGTGGATCACTGTGTGCTGGTTGAAGCAGATCATCTTCAACTGAAAGTTTCACAGAGACACCTTTCATCTACTTATTTATTTATTTATTTATTGACCAACCAGAAAAACACAAAGGGTGAAGCAGCCGTGACTGCTGATTTGAGTACATATTTATTTACTTATTTATTTATTTATTGATCAACCACATTAACACAACTGGATCTCAGAGTCTCTATTGGTCCATTCGTCATGAAAGTTCAACACAATATAAACAGCAGCGATGCTACTGGTGAGTGAGCTAATGTTACGGCTCTCCTGATGGACAGCTGAGGACGTGTCAGGAAGTGGACGCTGCTCTTTAAATTCGAAAGCTGAAACATATGCACCCTCACAGCCGAGCCGCCGAAAGCCGGAGTGGACTTTAGAGCAGGAATGTTTTTAAGAGCCGGGAGCTGCGGGTCCAGAGGAAATGAGAGGCAGAGCCGGACCTCCATTATTCATCTGCCCAGTGGCTCTACTTATCCAAGGCCACTAACAGCATCCACGCCGACGCAGGCTGCAGCCCATTCTAATCACCAGCGCTATGGGGAAGCTGAGGCCAGCGCCGCCGGCCAGAGGTGCCGGCCACTGTCTCTACTGACTGACCGTCACGTGCTCACAGACCGCACCACCAACAACGGCTGTGACACCACCAACAACGGCTGTGACGGGACGTCAGAGACAATGGAACTGAAACAGGAGGATGATTGCTATAGTAATACAATGGGTTGCTACAGTAACTGGCTGTGACATGCGGCGTGTAGTGGTTAGTTTTAGCATCAACACCACCTCCTTCTATCTCCACTCGCTGTCCACTGTATCAGCTCCACTGACCATACAGGACCTCCACTCACTGTCCACTGTATCAGCTCCACTGACCATACAGGACCTCCACTCACTGTCCACTGTATCAGCTCCACTGACCATACAGGACCTCCACTCACTGTCCACTGTATCAGCTCCACTGACCATACAGGACCTCCACTCACTGACCACTGTATCAGCTCCACTGACCATACAGGACCTCCACTCACTGTCCACTGTATCAGCTACACTGACCATACAGGACCTCCACTCACTGTCCACTGTATCAGCTCCACTGACCATACAGGACCTCCACTCACTGTCCACTGTATCAGCTTCACTTATCATACAGGACCTCCACTCACTGACCACTGTATCAGCTCCACTGACCATACAGGACCTCCACTCACTGTTCACTGTATCAGCTCCACTGACCATACAGGACCTCCACTCACTGTCCACTGTATCAGCTCCACTGACCATACAGGACCTCCACTCACTGACCACTGTATCAGCTCCACTGACCATACAGGACCTCCACTCACTGTTCACTGTATCAGCTCCACTGACCATACAGGACCTCCACTCACTGTCCACTGTATCAGCTCCACTGACCATACAGGACCTCCACTCACTGTCCACTGTATCAGCTCCACTGACCATACAGGACCTCCACTCACTGACCACTGTATCAGCTCCACTGACCATACAGGACCTCCACTCACTGTCCACTGTATCAGCTCCACTGACCATACAGGAGCTCCACTTACAGACTGTAGTTCATCTGATTCTCTGTATACTTTATTACTCTGTTCTTTAATGATCAGGACCCCCAGAGGACCACCACAGAGCAGATCCTAATAGGGAGGTGGGTCATTCTTAGCACTGCAGTGACACTGACGAGGTGCTGGTGTGAGTGGATCAGACACAGCAGTGCTGCTGCTGGAGTGTTTAAACACTGTGTCCACTCACTGTCCACTCTATTAGACACTCCTACTACTTGCTGGTCCACCTTGTAGATGTAAAGTCAGAGACAGTAGCTCATCTGCTGCTGAACAGTTTGTGTTCCTCTAGTTCTTCATCAGTGGACACAGGACGCCGCCCACAGGACACTGCTGTCTGGATAGTTTTGGTTGGTGGACGATTCTCAGTCCAGCAGTGACACTGAGGTGTCTGATCCACTCACACCAGCACAACACACACTAACTAACACAGCACCACCATCACGTCAGTGTCACTGCAGTGCTGAGAATGACCCATGTTGGTGTTTTACTGCCCCCTATTGTGTATGTTCACTAGTGTGTGTGTGTGTGTGTGTCTATGTTGGTGTATCACTGCCCCTTTGTGTGTATGTTCACTAGTGTGTGTGTGTGTGTGTGTGTGTGTGTGTGTGTGTGTGTGTGTGTGTGTGTGTGTGTGTATGTTGGTGTTTTACTGCCCCCTAGTATGTTGGCATTTCAACTTTCCCCTTAGTGTGTGTGTGTTCACTAGTATTTTTGTGTATGTGTGTGTGTTCACAAATATTTGTGTGTATATCTGTATGCAGCTGTTTCACAGCCTTCTAGTGTGCATGTTCACTAGTGTGTGTTTGTGTTTATGTGGGTGTTTCACTGCCCCCCTCCCTGGGCCGACCACCTGTAGAGTGATTCTATATATGGTGGTCTGGGAATCCCCCCTACTACCTGGTGCAACTGTGGATTGTGTTATTTTATATATTATATAGATTTGTAATTATATATTTTGCATTTATTGTAAAATGCTTGTCCTTGAACTTGGAAATATGTTGATGGTTCAAGGTGGTCAATCATCAGGTGTTCCTAGGCCACAGCTATAGTTTCCCAGGTGGTTGTTAATGTTTTGCAAGGCTGCTCCTTTGGGTGCAGGGTGAATGGTGTGCCAGTGTGCTGTAAAAGCAGTACAGTTCCCAAAGACTATTTTCAGATTTTACAGATTTTATACTCATCATCCATATAAGCTCAGAAGACGCGTGTATGTTCACACAGGGTGGGTTTGATAGTCAATACAATGTGTATATTTGTGTTGTAGACATGGTGACCCCTGGTTACCATCACCACCATTGTAAAGAATTCCCTTTAAGCTGACCTTCAAAAGTTTGGGGACACCTCGCCCGCTTCAGATATTTGATATTCTGTTGACAGGCTGTGCACTATTGTACTCTGCCTGTCAAACATCTGGCATCTACTGCAAATCCATATCTATTATTTAACACCTTTCAAGGTTACGTATTGATGAAGATTTCAGGATTTTTTTAAGAAGACGTTGAAATATTAAACATTATATTTGACACTGTATTTTGATTTATTAGACTCGAAAGTCAAACCGACTAACTCGCCGTCCTTGCCAGGAGCGCTCTGCTCTCTCAAACCCCGTCCGTTTGAATCTTTTATGCTGTT
>CM038711.1:46570770-46613270 GCA_021613375.1 Megaleporinus macrocephalus
AGTAGTAGTAATAGTATTAGTAGTAGTAGTAGTAGTAGTATTAGTAGTAGTAATAGTATTAGTAGTAGTAGTAATAGTATTAGTAGTAGTATAGTATTAGTAGTATAGTAGTAGTAGTAATAGTAATAGTAGTAGTATTATAGTATTATTAGTATTAGTTCAGTAGTAAGTAATGTAGTAGTAATAGTATTAGTAGAGTAGTAATTAGTAGTAGTAGTTAGTAATAGTAGTAGTAGTAATAGTAGTAGTAGTAGTAATAGTAGTAGTAGTAGTAGTAGTAGTAAGTAGTAATAGTAGTAGTAATAGTATTTAGTAGTAGGTAAGTAGTAGTAGTAGTAGTAGTAGTAATAGTAAGTAGTAATAGTATTAGTAGTAGTATTAGTAGTAGTAGTATTAGTAGTAGTAATAGTATTAGTAGTGGTATTAGTAGTAGTAGTAGTAATAGTATTAGTAAAGTAGTAGTAGTAGTATTAGTAGTAGTAATAGTAGTATTAGTAGTAGTAGTAGTATTGAGTGTTAGTATTAGTATTAGTAGTAGTATGAGTAGTATAATAGTATGAGAGTAGTATTAGTAGTATTAGTATTAGCAGTAGTAGTAGTAGTTATAGTATTAGTAGTAGTAAGTAGTAGTAATAGTATTAGTAGTAGTATTAGTAGTAATAGTATTAGTAGAATAGTATTAGTAGTAGTAGTTGTAGTAGTATTAGTAGTAGTAACTGTATTAGTAGTAGTATTAGTAGTAGTAGTTAGTAGTAGTAGTAATAGTATTAGTAGTAGTAGTAGTAGTAGTAGTAGTATTAGTAGTAGTAATAGTATTAGTAGTAGTATTAGTAGTAATAGTAGTAGTAGTAACAGTAGTAGTAATAGTATTAGTAGTAGTATTAGTAGTAGTAATAGTATTAGCAGTAGTATTAGTAGTAGTAGTAGTAGTAGTAATAGTATTAGTAGTAGTAGTAGTAGTAATAGTAGTAGTAGTAGTAGTAGTAGTAGTAGTAGTAGTATTAGTAGTAGTAGTATGTAGTAGTATTAGTATAGTAGATAGTATTCGTAGTAGTGTTAGTAGTATTAGTAGTAGTAGTAGTAGTAGTAGTAATAGTATTAGTAGTAGTAGTAATAGTATTAGTAGTAGTAGTAGTAGTAATAGTATTAGTAATAGTATTAGTAGTGGTATTAGTAGTAGTAGTAGTAATAGTATTAGTAGTGGTATTAGTAGTAGTAGTAATAGTATTAGTAGTAGTAGTAGTAGTAGTAGTATTAGTAGTAGTAATAGTATTAGTAGTAGTAGTAATAGTATTAGTAGTAGTAGTAGTATTAGTAGTAATAGTATTAGTAATAGTATTAGTAGTAGTAGTAGTAGTAATAGTAGTAGTAGTAGTAGTAATAGTATTAGTAGTAGTAATAGTAGTAGTAGTAATAGTATTAGTAGTAGTAGTAGTAGTAGTAGTAGTATTAGTAGTAGTAATAGTATTAGTAGTAGTAGTAATAGTATTAGCAGTAGTAGTAGTATTAGTAGTAATAGTATTAGTAATAGTATTAGTAGTAGTAGTAGTAGTAATAGTATTAGTAGTAGTAGTAATAGTATTAGTAGTAGTAGTAATAGTATTAGTAGTAGTAGTAGTAGTCGTAATAGTATTAGTAGTGGTATTAGTAGTAGTAGTAGTAATAGTATTAGTAGTAATAGTATTAGTAGTGGTATTAGTAGTAGTAGTAGTAATAGTATTAGTAGTGGTATTAGTAGTAGTAGTAGTAATAGTATTAGTAGTAGTAGTATTAGTAGTAGTAATAGTATTAGTAGTAGTAGTAATAGTATTAGTAGTAGTAGTAGTAGTAATAGTATTAGTAATAGTATTAGTAGTGGTATTAGTAGTAGTAGTAGTAATAGTATTAGTAGTGGTATTAGTAGTAGTAGTAGTAGTAATAGTATTAGTAGTAGTAGTAGTAGTATTAGTAGTAGTAATAGTATTAGTAGTAGTAGTAATAGTATTAGTAGTAGTAGTAGTAGTAGTAGTAATAGTATTAGTAATAGTATTAGTAGTAGTAGTAGTAGTAATAGTATTAGTAGTAGTAGTAATAGTATTAGTAGTAGTAGTAGTAGTAATAGTATTAGTAGTAGTAGTAATAGTATTAGTAGTAGTAGTAGTATTAGTAGTAATAGTATTAGTAATAGTATTAGTAGTAGTAGTAGTAGTAATAGTATTAGTAGTAGTAGTAATAGTATTAGTAGTAGTATACTGAATGTAAGTGTGTCTAATTGCTGTCACTATAACTACTTAAGAGACATCATAGTTAAGGTCATATATTATATGGGGTTATATATTGTCGATGTCCAAAGAAAAACAAGTGTCTCCAAAATGATAACTTTACAGGAGAGACCAAAACCCTCCTCCACTTTTAATATAAGTCAATGGAACCAGGAATATTTCCAAGCTATTTTGGAGCATTTCTATTGGTCCATTCATCATGAAATTGTCACACAAGGTAAACAGTGGACACTGTGTTCAAACGATGTGGAAAAATAAAAATGGACCAGTAATGATTACATGTTTATCTATACAGTCTGAATACAGGACTCTGAGGACGTGTGGCTGAGGACGTGTGGCTGAGGACGCGTGGCTGAGGACTATAGACTAGAGTTAAAGCACACAGCCGAGTTCTTTTGTGGAGCGTTCTGGGACGGAGACACATGTTCCCGCCTGTTCTGTCAGTAGTTATCAGGGCTGTTAGCCTGCCTGGTTGTGGGTGTGCAGTACTGAGAGTTGAAGCTGAGTTCAGTGTTCGGCTGGATGGGGAGCTGAGCGTCTCTGAGGAGCACAAAACACACTCCGGTGAGCGAGAGCACAGACTTTGATAAAAGAGGCACAGATACTAATAAAGTTTTAATTATTCCCGGAAGATTCCAGCAACGATTCAGATCCACTGAGCTCGCTTCATTACTTTATTCTCTTGTTTCTGATTTATATAATTTTAACCCCCATTTCAAACCATTACTGTTCTTCAAGGACTAATCCACTCATACACTCACTGGCCACTTTATTAGAAACACCCACCTTGTGCTTTCACTAAGTGGCCACTTTATTAGAAACACCCACCTTGTGTTTCCACTAACTGGCTATTTTATTGGAAACACCTACCTTGTTTTACCACTAACTGGCCACTTTATTAGAAACACCCACTTGTGCTTCCACTAACTGGCCACTTTATTAGAAACACCCACCTTGTGCCTCCATTAACAGACCACTTTATTAGAAACACCCACCTTGTGCTTCCACTAACTGGCCACTTTATTAGAAACACCCACCTTGTGTTTCCACTAACTGGTCACTTTATTAGAAACACCCACCTTGTACTTCCACTAACTGGCCACTTTATTAGAAACACCCACCTTGTGCTTCCACTAACTGGCCACTTTATTAGAAACACCCACCTTGTGCTTCCACTAACTGGCCACTTTATTAGAAACACCCACCTTGTGCTTCCACTAACTGGCCACTTTATTAGAAACACCCACCTTGTGCTTCCACTCCCTGGCCACTTTATTAGAAACACCCACCTTGTGCTTCCACTAACTGGCCACTTTATTAGAAACACCCACCTTGTGCTTCCACTAACTGGCCACTTTATTAGAAACACCCACCTTGTGCTTCCACTCCCTGGCCACTTTATTAGAAACACCCACCTTGTGCTTCCACTCCCTGGCCACTTTATTAGAAACACCCACCTTGTGCTTCCACTCCCTGGCCACTTTATTAGAAACACCCACCTTGTGCTTCCACTCCCTGGCCACTTTATTAAAAACACCCACCTTGTGTTTCCTCAACTGGCCATTTTATGAGAAACACCCACCTTGTGCTTCCACTAACTGGCCACTTTATTTGAAACACCCACCTTGTTTTACCACTAACTGGCCACTTTATTAGAAACACCCACCTTGTGCTTCCACTAACTGGCCATTTTATTGGCAATACCTTTGAGTGACGGCCCTGGTGGAGAGCAGAAGAACAGGAAATGGAGGACCTACCTGTAACCAGAGTCTGAGGAGATCTGAAAGCTGCACATAGAACATCGTCCCGGTGCTGAACTCCTCCCTTCCACTCAGATGGCTGGACAAAATACTGAGAGAACGAGTTCAGCCTGAAGACAGTGATCATCCTGACCAGAGAGAGAGAGAGAGAGAGAGAGAGAGAGAGAGAGAGAGAGAGAGAGAGAGAGAGAGAGAGAGAGAGAGAGAGAGAGAGAAAGAAAGAGAGAGAGAGAGAGAGAGAGACAGAGAAAGAGAGAGATGTAAGATGTAGATGTAAAAGGGCAGTAAATATTTTTAATTTAAGTATGGACTTGTCCTTTACTCCCAGCACCGATACAGATATGCTAAAATAATCTCCACACCATCACAAGCACTGATCTACAGCTGGACACTGATCCACAGCTGGACACTGATCTACAGCTGGACACTGATCCACAGCTGGACACTGATCTACAGCTGGACACTGATCCACAGCTGATACAGTACAAAGACATCCATAGAATTCACTACGCTGGACAAAAGATGTTTAAAATGAAATTCGCTCTGAAATCTGTTCACGTTGCACCCAGAACACCACAGATAACTATATCCACACCATACTTATCCACGCCCAGTACTCAAACTGGTTTTTACCATAAAATGCTCTGATTGAAGGAATTGTTTAATTAATACACTTTTTAGATTGAATAAAAACTGATTTTAACCACATTCCAACAGAAAAAAAGACCGGATATATTGACTGAACTTTACTTACCAAGATACTTTTTATTTGTAGAGCCTTATTTTTAAAGTATTTTTAAATACTTTTACTTTCAAGTTTACTTTAATGCAGAATTTATTTGCTAGTATTGCATTCAGCTGTCTGAGAATTTTCATTTCAAGAAATGTTTTACCAAATCATGTTTGAAGGTCTTAAGAAAAATGCGTAAAACAAGATTCCTATTGGCAGTGTCAAAAAGAAACAACTTAATGAGCAATTTTTACAATTCAATTTTCTATTTGTAAGTTTTGCCAAATTTAAAATTTAATTAGCAATTTTGAAGTGCTGCATTTCTTAAAATTTAACTTGCAATTTTTAAATTTTGCCAATTTTTAAAAGTCAAATTTTTTTTGCCAATTTCACAATTTAATTTGCATTTAATTTAATTTTAAAACTTAAAACAGCTGTTCCAAAATAGCTTTAAATAAAACCTCATTTCATAAACATACACTATGAGTATAGAAAGTTTTTGCTTTCTCCTGTGAGGGTAACATTCTGGAGAATATTTATTTCTTGCGCAGCAACAGCAACATATCATGAAGAGATCAGATCAGATGAGTGTTACTCAAATCCAGACACAGAGTCTTTAAACATTAAATATTTACTGATTTTGAGATTATTAGATTATAACCCTATATCACTCCCAGATCATTTTGTGTGTTTAGGTCCAGTGCAGTGTTTACGTCCAGCTCAGTGTTCATGTCCAGTCCAGTGTTTACGTCCAGCGCAGTGTTTTTGTTCAGTCCAGTGTTCATGTCTAGTCCAGTGTTCATGTCCAGTGCAGTGTTCATGTCCAGTGCAGTGTTCATGTCCAGTGCAGTGTTCATGTCCAGTGCAGTGTTCATGTCCAGTGCAGTGTTCACTTCCAGTGCAGTGTTGATGCTGAGATGGGGCCAGAGAGTGTCTGAGTCTGGGTTCGCAGCAGCAGCAGCGCTCTCGGCTCATCAGCACTGACACTAACCAGCGACGAAGGTCTCACCAACATCAGCGCGAGATGAAGAGAGAGAAACACACACATACAGACGAGGACGTTCTTGGAAGGATGAGTGGAGAAGCTGTACGAGGCGAGAGATGGAGTGCGCTAACCTCCGGCTACATAAACTAGCAGCTGAAATGTTGGTAATGACAGCGATGACAAACTCCCGGCACACTGTCATCCTTCAAACGCTTGTTTTCTCTCATTATCTTCCTCTCTTTCTCTCTTTCAGCGCCTCCAGACGTTACTGTGATGAAGGAGCTTGTTTCTTTGAGGTTCCCTCATATTCCATCTCCTTATCATCTCCTGTCGGACACGTAATGTTCCTTATTGAAAACGGAATATTCTGGATATTCATCTTTAATTACGGTTGCGGATTGAAAAGCAGCTATACTGTTACTCATAGTATATTATACTCATCTGTTTGTATTCATTTCTTCTTCTGGAGAGTAACTCGTCCCTCAGTTTTCGGGATGTCCGACTCCAGACTGTCCAGTCTGATTGCGTAATTCAGGCTTGTATGCAGCTTTTTGATTGGATGCATCATATTCCCAATTATTCCCTATTAAGAATGAATGGGGTGGAAAAATGCAGGTCCATCTACTAAACATCTGCTCGATCAACAGACAAAAATTTGCATTTACTAACAGGGCAGACCTCTGACCATGACTGCAGTGTTGGTTAAACCTGCACTCGTCTGTTTCTCTTTTTTTTCCATCCCTCCTTTTTCCCATAGAGGCCCATTCATTTTCAACCCCATCCAAACATCATGGTTTCATTTTCCCTACAGCTATCAAACTGCATGTACTCACTCAGAGCAGATCCACTGCTCTAATTTACAGACATATTGACTCCTCTATTTGTTGTTTATTCATCCCTTGTTCCTCCCATAGAGTTCCATTCATTTTCCACCCTATCCAAAAACTATTATTTTCTTTAACATACAGCCACCAAACTGCATGTACCCACTCAGGGCAGATCCAAAGCTCTAAATCACAAAAATACTGACCTGTAATCCTCCATTTGTTGTTTATTCAACCGTCGTTCCTCCCAAAGTGTCCCATTCATTCTCTGCCCGACAAAAACCCTAATCGTTCTTTCAACCTACAGTCACTAAACTGTATATAATTCCACAGGACAGATTCTCAAGCTCTAACCTTCAGCCATACTGACTCATACTCCTCTAATTACTGTACCAATAGACTCCCATTCATTTTTCACCATACCTTGCAACAGCTTGTCAACCCTCAAAGAAAACACTGTACACTATGGCAACATAGGAATACTTTAGCAACCACCTGTGACAACATAGGAACAGCCTAGTGACATCACAGGTAAGTGAAGGTAATGTTACTGTTTACCTGTACACAGGTAGATGAAGGTAGTGTTACAGTTTACCTGTACACAGGTAGGTGTATGTCTTAGAAGGTTTTAGACACCTTACCCAAAGACTCTCACTGGTATTGTGTAAGGTGATTATCCAGGTGGGTAATCAAACCCCAGTCTACAGCATAGAGGCAGCAGAGTAACTCACTACACTATACACTATACATAAAAACCCACTACACTATACACTATAACCCACTACACCATACCAACCACACTATACACTATAACCCATTACACTACACCAACCACACTGTACACTATAACCCACTACACCATACCAACCACACTATACACTATAACCCACTACACTACACCAACCACACTACACACTATAACCCACTACACTACACCAACCACACTATACGCTATAACCCACTACACTATACCAACCACACTGTACACTATAACCCACTACACCATACCAACCACACTATACACTATAACCCACTACACTACACCAACCACACTGTACACTATAACCCACTACACCATACCAACCACACTATACACTATAACCCACTACACTATACCAACCACACTATACACTATAACAACCACACTATACACTATAACCCACTACACTATACCAACCACACTATACACTATAACCCACTACACTATACACTATAACCCACTACACTATACCAACCACACTATACACTATAACCCACTACACTATACCAACCACACTATACACTATAACAACCACACTATACACTATAACCCACTACACTATACCAACCACACTATACACTATAACCCACTACACTATACCAACCACACTATACACTATAACCCACTACACTATACCAACCACATTATACACTATAACCCACTACACTATACACTATAACCCACTACACTATTCCAACCACACTATACACTATAACCCACTACACTATACACTATAACCCACTACACTATACACTATAACCCACTACACTATATCAACCACACTATACACTAAAACCCACTACACTATACACTATACCCCACTACACTATACACTATAACCCACTACACTATAACCCACTACACTATACACTATAACCCACTACACTATACACTATAACCCACTACACTACCAACCACACTATACACTAAAACCCACTACACTATACACTATATCCCACTACACTATACACTATAACCCACTACACTATAACCCACTACACTATACACTATAACCCACTACACTATACCAACCACACTATACACTATAACCCACTACACTATACCAACCACACTATACACTATAATCCACTACACTAAACACTATAACCCACTACACTATACCAACCACACTATACACTATACACTATACCAACCACACTATCCACTATAACCCACTAACTATACCAACCACACTATACACAATAACCCACTACACTATACCAACCACACTATCCACTATAACCCACTAACTATACCAACCACACTGTACACTATAACCCACTACACTATACCAACCACACTATACCAACCACACTATCCACTATAACCCACTAGCTATACCAACCACACTGTACACTATAACCCACTACACCATACCAACCACACTGTACACTATAACCCACTACACTATACACTATAACCTACTACACTATACCAACCACACTATACACTATAACCCACTACACTATACACTATAACCCACTACACTATACCAACCACACTACACACTATAACCCACTACACTATACACTATAACCCACTACACTATACCAACCACACTGTACACTATAACCCACTACACTATACACTATAACCCACTACACTATACCAACCACACTGTACGCTATAACCCACTACACTATACAAACCACACTATACACTATAACCCACTACACTATACCAACCACACTATACACTATAACCCACTACACTATACACTATAACCCACTACACTATACACTATAACCCACTACACTATACCAACCACACTATACACTATAACCCACTACACTATACACTATAACCCATTACACTATACCAACCACACTGTACACTATAACCCACTACACTATACCAACCACACTATACACTATAACCCACTACACTATACCAACCACACTGTACACTATAACCCACTACACTATACCAACCACACTATACACTATAACCCACTACACTATACCAACCACACTATACACTATAACCCACTACACTATACACTATAACCCACTACACTATACACTATAACCCACTACACTATACCAGCCACATATAGTTGCTGCTGTGGGGTGTGTGGGGAAAATAGATGATAGATAGATAGTTTCTATTGTAGACATACCATATTGACCTGCATGACCAGCGCTGAGTGGCGGGTATTGTCTGCTGTTTGTTTAATAATAGAACACTGAGCAGAGTTTCACACGTCTTCTTGAAGGGATAGCATCCTTCAGTGGCCTGGAGAGGAGCGGCAGTTCCATTACAACACAAAACTCAGACGCGGAAGAAGAAACAGCACTGCAACGAGGAGCGACAACAGAGTCCAGCGGGAGGACAGCGGAAGAGGAGGTAACACGGATGCTTGTATGCAGTGACCAGCAATTACCTGCCTGGCGGCATCAGCCACAACCCCTCCAGCGACGCTTCGTGCAGGCAGTAGAGCTGAATGTGATAGTTCGGTAGGTACGCCTAGCGTTCGATAGTCAGCTGCGAGGCACGCCGCCGCTGGGTCAGCTAGGTCAGCACATGGAGCTCCAGCTTTAGACGGTGGTGCTATATGATGCCCTGCTATACACGCGAGGCTGTGCAGAGTGGCCAGGCGCTGAGGCTCACAGGAGGCCGGAGTAAGTTGTTCTGCTTGGTTTGGAGAGTGTACATGTTTATTCGTGGTTTATTCTGTGCTGGACTGGGTGTTAGTTGTGTTGGGCTGATTGTTTTACTGTCCAGCGGAGACGTATGGCTGTTGGTAACTGGCCAAACTGCACTGGTGGCAGTTCTCCCCTGATTCCGTTTCTCAGCGTACTTCCTGTGGGGACGACATTTGCCTGGCTTCGGTGAACAATATGATTTAATTACGGAAAATAATGAACAACCGCTGATGTCAGGCTAAGGCTTTGCTTACCGCGTGGTGCACGAGGCAGCTGGGTGAACATTAAATAAACAAGGAATTCTTCTTAATGTAAACGTACTAACTAGCATTCAGCACCAAAGCTCATTAGTTATCTTATAATTAGATTCATGAGAGGCTGAGGTTGGCTGTCTACTGGCCAGCTTCTTCTTGGAAGTTTCCCGTTCCACCTTAAAAACTTCCGCAGTTACATTCTGCCTCACTAGAACTGCAACAGAACTGTTTTCCAGGCCTGGAACTTACCATGAGACGTCAGTCTCAGAGCAGACAGTACGCAGGCCTGTAAGTAGTTGTGCAGTAAACGTGCAGAAGTGTGTCTCTCACCTCTCCCAGCCGAGCACCAGCACCGTCCTCTTCAGCACCAGGATCTGGGAGACCTGCACCGCCAGGCCTCGGCCTGCGTTTAGGCTGTGGTGACAGTGTCCGTTAAAATCCCACACCTGTCGCACGGACACACACGGACACACAGACACACACGGACACATGGACACACAGACACACAGACAGAAAGATTTATTAGCATAATGTAAACAAACAAAGCCTGGAAGCAAATACACAGCAAATATGGAGGAAGAAGGACAGACAAAGAGACTGGGGGAGTGCAAAGAATGAGAGACAGAGGGAGGGAGGGAGAGAGAGAGAGAGAGAGATTGAGAGAGAGAGATCGAGAGAGAGAGATCGAGGCAGAGAGAGAGAGACATCAAGGGAAAGAGACAGAGATCGAAAGAGAGAAAGAGAGAGTAAGTGAGGGAGATTGAGGGAGAGAGAGAGAGTGAGCGAGATCGAGGGGGAGAGAGGGGGAGAGTTCGAGATCAAGAAAAAGAAAGACAGATCGAGGCAGCGAGAGAGAGAGAGATGGAGGGAGAGAGAGAGAGTGAGAGAGAGAGATCAAGAGAAAGAGAGAGAGAGATCACGAGAAAGAGAGAGAGATCGAGGGAGAGTGAGAGATCGAGGGAGAGAGTGAATGAGAGAATAAGATTGAGATCACTACTGATATTATTATTATTACTAGTGTTGCTACCACTACTATGAATACTGCTATTGCCCACATAATATTAATATCTAATACTAGCACTATTAGTGCTACTGCTAACACTACTACTTCTGCTACTCCTAATGCTGCTACTACTACTGTTATTATTACTGCTACTGCCAGTACTACTAGTAACACTGCTACAGCTACCACTGCTATTACCAGTACTGCTACGACTATTATTACTAACTAGCACTGCTACTACTACTACCACCGCTACCGCTATCAGCACTGCTATTACCACTACTGCTACAACTATTATTACTAACTAGCACTGCTACTACTACTACTACCACCGCTACCGCTATCAGCACTGCTATTACCAGTACTGCTACAACTATTATTACTAACTAGCACTGCTACTACTACTACTACCACCGCTACCGCTATCAGCACTGCTATTACCAGTACTGCTACAACTATTATTACTAACTAGCACTGCTACTACTACTACCACCGCTACCGCTATCAGCACTGCTATTACCAGTACTGCTACAACTATTATTACTAACTAGCACTGCTACTACTACTACTACTACCACCGCTACCGCTATCAGCACTGCTATTACCAGTACTGCTACAACTATTATTACTAACTAGCACCGCTGCTACTACTACTACCACCGCTACCGCTATCAGCACTGCTATTACCAGTACTGCTGCTACTGTAACTCTATTGCTTTTAGCATTGCAAGTTTACTGCTACTTTTTAGAAGAATTATTTACAATACTGCTACTGCTACCTCTGTTATTACCACTACTGTTGCTGCAGCTACTATTACTGTTACTATTATTACTACTTCCTAGTACTGCTACACCTTGTACTTCTAATACTATGACTACTACAGCTTTTACTAGTACCAGTACTTCCAAATTTACTATCACCATTACTGCTGCTACTGTGACTATTGTGATTATTACTACTTACTAGTCACTAGTTACTGCCACTACTACTAGTACCACTGCTACTACCTTTGTTATTACCACTACTACTATTACTTTGCAGCCAAAACTAGTACTACAAGTACTATTACTTTTAGTACTGTTCAGTACTGATGCTACCACTATTACTACTAGTACTACTGCAGCTTAAGTAAATAACAGCAAGAGATAAACAGAGATAGAAGTTTTAAACAGCTGTGATAGAGGCCTGAGAGAAATATGTAATGCTTTCACTGCACATGTTAAAAATCAGCTAAGGTGTCCTTGTCTGGTCATGACCTCTGACCTTGACCACACCATCCGTGCCTGCGGTGAAGAGCCTCGTCTGCGTGGCGTCCAGCGCCATTGTAGATATCTCTGCATCGCTGTGACAGCGATGAAACTGCTTGACCTTTTGACCCGTGTCCATGAGCCAGCAAGTCACTGTTGAGCTGGCGTCACTGCTGACGACCTTGAATAAGAGAAAGAAAACAGTGTTACTCAAAGACACAGTCTGCTGGAACTTCACCGTAGAGCAGCGTTCATACGGCTACACCGAACTGACATACGCCCTCCATTATACACCAGCATGAACATTCATAAACACCTACTCCTGTAGGACATTCACAAACATTCATAAACACCTACTCCTGTAGGACATTCACAAACATTCATAAACACCTACTCCTGTAGGACATTCATAAACATTCATAAACACCTACTCCTGTAGGACATTCACAAACATTCATAAACACCTACTCCTGTAGGACATTCATAACCATTCATAAACATCTACTCCTGTAGGACATTCATAACCATTCATAAACATCTACTCCTGTAGGACATTCACAAACATTCATAAACACCTACTCCTGTAGGACATTCATAAACATTCATAAACACCTACTCCTGTAGGACATTCACAAACATTCATAAACACCTACTCCTGTAGGACATTCATAACCATTCATAAACACCTACTCCTGTAGGACATTCATAACCATTCATAAACACCTACTCCTGTAGGACATTCACAAACATTCATAAACACCTACTCCTGTAGGACATTCACAAACATTCATAAACACCTACTCCTGTAGGACATTCATAAACATTCATAAACACCTACTCCTGTAGGACATTCACAAACATTCATAAACACCTACTCCTGTAGGACATTCACAAACATTCATAAACACCTACTCCTGTAGGACATTCATAAACATTTATAAACATCTACTCCTGTAGGACATTCACAAACATTCATAAACACCTACTCCTGTAGGACGTTCATAACCATTCATAAACACCTACTCCTGTAGGACATTCACAAACATTCATAAACACCTACTCCTGTAGGACATTCATAAACATTTATAAACACCTACTCCTGTAGGACATTCACAAACATTCATAAACACCTACTCCTGTAGGACGTTCATAACCATTCATAAACATCTACTCCTGTAGGACATTCATAACCATTCATAAACACCTACTCCTGTAGGACATTCACAAACATTCATAAACACCTACTCCTGTAGGACATTCACAAACATTCATAAACACCTACTCCTGTAGGACATTCATAAACATTCATAAACACCTACTCCTGTAGGACATTCATAAACATTTATAAACATCTACTCCTGTAGGACATTCACAAACATTCATAAACACCTACTCCTGTAGGACGTTCATAACCATTCATAAACACCTACTCCTGTAGGACATTCACAAACATTCATAAACACCTACTCCTGTAGGACGTTCATAACCATTCATAAACACCTATTCCTGTACGACGTTCATAAACATTCATAAACACCTATTCCTGTAGGACATTCATTAACATTCATAAACACCTACTCCTGTACGACATTCATAAACATTCATAAACACCTATTCCTGTAGGACATTCATTAACATTCATAAACACCTACTCCTGTACGACATTCATAAACATTCATAAACACCTATTCCTGTAGGACATTCATTAACATTCATAAACACCTACTCCTGTACGACATTCATAAACATTCATAAACACATATTCCTGTAGGACATTCATAAACATTCATAAACACATATTCCTGTAGGACATTCATTAACATTCATAAACACCTACTCCTGTACAACATTCATAAACATTCATAAACACATATTCCTGTAGGACATTCATTAACATTCATAAACACCTACTCCTGTACGACATTCATAAACATTCATAAACGCATATTCCTGTAGGACATTCATTAACATTCATAAACACCTACTCCTGTACGACATTCATAAACATTCATAAACACATATTCCTGTAGGACATTCATTAACATTCATAAACACCTACTCCTGTACGACATTCATAAACATTCATAAAAATTCATAAACACATATTCCTGTAGGACATTCATTAACATTCATAAACACCTACTCCTGTAGGACATTCATAAACATTCATAAACACATATTCCTGTAGGACATTCAAAACATTCATAAACACCTACTCCTGTACGACATTCATAAACATTCATAAACACATATTCCTGTAGGACATTCATTAACATTCATAAACACCTACTCCTGTAGGACATTCATAACCATTCATAAACACCTACTCCTGTAGGACATTCATAAACATTCATAAACACATATTCCTGTAGGACATTCATAAACATCAATTCCTGTAGGACATTCGTAAACATTCATAAACACCTACTCCTGTAGGACATTCATAAACACCTATTCCTGTAGGAGTCATTCTCCATTCGGGATGCATTAGCCAGTGATTTATTAAGAGACATTAGGTGACACAGACCTGTGGCTAAGTCAACACACTATATGGCCAAAAGTTAATTATAAAATTCAGGTGTTTCAGTCACACCTATTATAACAGGTGTATACAATCAAGCAGATAGCCATGCAGCCTCTAGAGACAAACACTGGCAGTACAATGGGGCCGTACTGAAAAGCCCAGATACTTGTCTCTGTCATGGGATGATACTCTACCACAAGTCAACTGGTTAAATGTCAGCACCTGCTAGAGCTGCCCCAGACAACGGTGATAATATTGTCCCACCACTGGACTCTGGAGCGGTGCACAGCTCCACCACTGGACTCTGGAGCGGTATAAAGCTCCACCACTGGGCTCTGGAGCGGTGTACAGCTCCACCACTGGGCTCTGGAGGGGTGTACAGCTCCACCACTGGGCTCTGGAGGGGTGTACAGCTCCACCACTGGGCTCTGGAGGGGTGTACAGCTCCACCACTGGACTCTGGAGCGGTGCACAGCTACACCACTGGGCTCTGGAGCGGTGCACAGCTCCACCACTGGGCTCTGGAGCGGTGTACAGCTCCACCACTGGGCTCTGGAGCGGTGCACAGGTCCACCACTGGGCTCTGGAGCGGTGTACAGCTCCATCAGTGGACTTTGGAGCATAAAGTAAACTGTAAAGCTCTAACACTGGACCACCACTGCACACTGGTACTTCGGTATTTAAGTAAAATATTTTATTTGTGTGTTTAACTCTATGTTTGCTAGTGATTGTAGTTTCTTCTTGCAGTCATAAAACACTTCAATAGGCTGTTATTTTCCTGGCAGAGCAGATAAAAGACACATACCAGAACAAAGAGGCTCAGAAAGCGATATAAATCATCATCTGTTACAGAACTAACAAAGACAGCAGCTAAAAACTGAGGCAGGCAGTAGGTGAGAGTATATAATCTCTTATCACTCGACTCAAAGGAGACACAGAAAGGCCTGTAATAAAGATCCAGTGTTTTTAAAATTTGTATGTTACTAAAATACACGGTCTCCTAGTGTACCCAAGTATCTACACACCCGTCCTAATGAGTAAATTCAGCTGATACAGGCCATCAGAGAAAAACACTAACCCTAACATCAGTACCTGACCTCATTAACACTCAATCAAATCCTCACAGCAATGTTCAACACCAGTACCTGACCTCATTAACACTCAATCAAATCCTCACAGCAATGTTCAACATCAGTAACTGACCTCATTAACACTCAATCAAATCCTCACAGCAATGTTCAACATCAGTACCTGACCTCATTAACACTCAATCAAATCCTCACAGCAATGTTCAACATCAGTACCTGACCTCTCTAACACTCAATCAAATCCTCACAGCAATGCTCAACCTCAAGTACCTGACCTCACTAACACTCAATCAAATCCTCACAGCAATGTTCAACACCAGAACCTGACCTCACTAACACTCAATCAAATCCTCACAGCAATGTTCAACACCAGTACCTGACCTCTCTAACACTCAATCAAATCCTCACAGCAATGCTCAACATCAAGTACCTGACCTCACTAACACTCAATCAAATCCTCACAGCAATGTTCAACACCAGAACCTGACCTCACTAACACTCAATCAAATCCTCACAGCAATGTTCAACACCAGAACCTGACCTCACTAACACTCAATCAAATCCTCACAGCAATGCTCAACATCAAGTACCTGACCTCACTAACACTCAATCAAATCCTCACAGCAATGTTCAACATCAGTACCTGACCTCATTAACACTCAATCAAATCCTTACAGCAATGTTCAACATCAGCACCTGACCTCACTAATACTCAATCAAATCCTCACAGCAATGTTCGACATCAGCACCTGACCTCACTAATACTCAATCAAATCCTCACAGCAATGTTCAACATCAGTACCTGACCTCACTTACACTCAATCAAATCCTCACAGCAATGTTCAACATCAGTACCTGATCTCACTAAAACTCAATCAAATCCTCACAGCAATGTTCAACATCAGCACCTGACCTCACTAATACTCAATCAAATCCTCACAGCAATGTTCAACATCAGTACCTGACCTCACTAACACTCAATCACAAATAATATAATAGTATAATATAATATAGAAGTGATATAATATAATATAATATAGAAGTGATATAATATAGAAGTGATATAATATAATATAATATATGTGTAATATAATATAGCAGTGATACCAGAATAAATAATATAATAGTAAAATATTATATAATATAACAGCGATATCAGAATAAATAATATAGTAGTATAATATAATATAGCAGCGATATTAGAATAAATAATAAGTAATAAAATAGAACATATATATGTGAGGTTGAAAGATCCCAATACCGTTCACTCGGCCACTTCTATATATATATATATATATATATATATATATATATATACAAAAAATATATATATACAATATATATATATATATATATATACAAAATATATATATATATATATATATATATATATATATATATATATATATATAGAAGTGGCCGAGTGAACGGTATTGGGGTCTTTCAACCTCACAGTTTGTTCAGAGAACATTACCTGAGAAAAGTATTATGTGGATTTGACATCAAAGCACTGTTGCTATAAGCCTTTATTAATGTTCACGCAGGTCAGGCTTCTGAACACTGCTGCACAGCGTTAACCGATGTCGCTGATTCACTGTGCGCCTGTCTGTTAGAAGCTCCGACTGCAGGTACTTAAGCATTCCCTGCGCCCTGTCCTCTCCCCTGCCCGTCCCCATTTTTCAATTTGACAGATTAAAGAGGGAAAATCTGCTCCTTTAAAATCTCGCGGTAAACAACAAAGCAACAGATGCGGGACCAGTTTGGAGCGTCTCAAACCGGAGATATCTTCCAAACACGAGAGCGCAAGGTGTCTCCTCTCCGTCTCCCTCTCCCCGTCTCTCTGTCTCTCTGCAGACTCTGACCTGGGAGACGGAAAGAGTGACGGCGCGTTTGACAGCACCACACTGCCCCCACCTGTCTGAAGAGGGAGTTGTAGAGGACGCAGGTGACTGCGCTTTCATGGCTCCTCACTCTCCTCCCCGACTCCTTCTTGGCCTCCAGCAGGAGCAGAGTGCTGTTGAAGGAGAGGAAGAGGCGCGAGCGCTCCTCGTGGAAGAAGAGGAGGCTCCGGCACTCCTGGGTTTTGGGGAAGATTCCCACAATGCGCTGGACACACAGCTGACTGGACACATCCCACACTCGTAACACCTGGCAGAGAGTGGGGAGGTGTTAAGGGCAACTCCAGCATTATTTCATAAATTCATATACAAATGCAGTTATATGGATCACAAAAAAAGACTGGAATAACAATAACATCCAAGTTCTGGAGATAACTGCGCTCTGGAGTTAGATCTGTTCACAGTGGTGGTGAATGGAACCAGACGTCCACCTCTAAAAGCTCCTCACAGAAAGTTCTTACAGTAGATGTTATAAATACACTGTCTGATTCTGAGATGCTGTTTATGATAGTTTAGAGAAGATCTCAGTCTTTATGTCAGCAGCACTGCTGTGTCTGATCCACTCACACCAGCACAACACACTAACTAACACACCACCACCATGTCAGTGTCACTGCAGTGCTGAGAATGACCCACCTCCCTAATAGTATCTGCTCTGTGGTGGTCCTGTGGGGGTCCTGATCATTAAAGAACAGAGTAATAAAGTATACAGAGAATCAGATGAACTACAGTCTGTAAGTGGAGCTCCTGTATGGTCAGTGGAGCTGATACAGTGGACAGTGAGTGAAGATACTAGAAGGTGGTCAGGTCCAGCCCCCCCCCCCCCCCCCCCCCACCCCCCCCCCCCCCCCCCCCCCACCATCACTCTGCTGAACTCCACACCTCACTGCCACTCATACCGCACTCATCTGACGGCCCGTTGGTATTATTTATTATTTATAAGTATTATTTATTGATATGCTGTCTACACCCATAACAGTGTTGTTACTCATAACAATAGATTTAACATTAACTATCTAATAGTCGTATATTTACATTTTCATACTCATATTTAAAATTATAAAGTAAATTATGTATATACTGGTAATATTGTGGAGATGACAATAATTGAATCTATCTATCTATCTATCTATCTATCTATCTATCTATCTATCTATCTATCTATCTATCAAGAACTTTCCTTGTACTGAGAGAGAGAAGAAGAAGCAGCTGCAGTTGATATGATGATTATAATTCTTACACCAATGACGAAACTCTAATGTTAGCCTAACTAGCTAATCTAGCTAACGTTAGCACCGCTGCTAAAAGGTAAACATCTTCTTGATAAACTATGTGGGTTTATAGAGAGTTTCTTGCTATGGAGCTTCATTTATTAGCCAATTTTTTATATAGATATTACAATTATTGCTCAAATTGCTAACGTTAGCAGGGTAGCTTGTTGCTAACAATACTAGATTCCACTGCAAACACAGTCACGTAGTGAGAACCTATTGTTTTAGCGCCTACTACGTAAAAACGTAATCCCTCAGAAAGCTGTGACAACGTTATCTGACAACGTTGCCACTACGTTATCACAACCTCCTAAAATTCTTTATATGTTCTATTATATCTGCATGGAACTCAATGGAACTCAATGGAACTGACAGGTAGTCTGCTGACAACATTACTTCATAGTGACGTGTGTCGACATCAACACCAAGTTGTAGCAACCTTGTAAGAAAGTAGATAACGTTGTGACAACATTGTGTGTTTGTTGGCTCATGGAGGCGGCCCACCCTGAAGCTCAAACATGAAGCGGTCGCCCCTAAATCAGAATATCGACTGCCTACATCCGAGTGTAACGCAGTACAGGTCACGTCACTGTTACCTACATTATCAAACATCACTGGACGCTTACTGCCCTCTGACTGACCCTCTGACTGACCCTCTGACTGCCCCTCTGACTGCCCCTCTGACTGCCCCTCTGAACTGCCCCTCTGAACTGCCCCTCTGAACTGCCCCTCTGAACTGCCCCTCTTTCTCCTCACCTTGTCTTTCGAAAAGCTGACCAGTTGCTTTTTGCCCTGCATGAACTGCACCGCCACCACGCTGGTCATGTGACCTCGGAGGATGCCCACAGGTTTGGAGATGAGGTAAGGGTTCCAGAGGCGCACCTGGTTATTCACACATGCCGTGGCTACAGGTGTGACAATAGAACCAGTTAGTGACCAGTCAGTGAAACCATAAGGCAGGTGTTTCTAATAAATTGGCCAGTTAGTGGAAGCACAAGGGAGTTGTTTCTAATGAAGTGGCCAGTGAGTGGAAGCACAAAGGGGGTGTTTCTAATAAAGTGGCCAGTTAGTGGAAGGAGAAGGTGGGTGTTTCTAATGAAGTAGCCAGTTAGTGGAAGTACAAGGTGGGTGTTTCTAATAAAGTGGCCAGTTAGTGGAAGTACAAGGTGGGTGATTCTAATAAAGTGGCCAGCTAGTGGAAGCACAAGGGAGTTGTTTCTAATAAAGTGGCCAGTTAGTGGAAGCACAAGGGGGGTGTTTCTAATAAAGTGGCCAGCTAGTGCAAGCACAAGGGAGTTGTTTCTAATAAAGTGGCCAGTTAGTGGAAGCACAAGGGAGTTGTTTCTAATAAAGTGGCCAGCTAGTGCAAGCACAAGGGAGTTGTTTCTAATAAAGTGGCCAATTATTGGAAGCACAAGGGAGTTGTTTCTAATAAAGTGGCCAGTTAGTGGAAGCACAGAAAGGGTGTTTCTAATAAAGTGGCCAGTTAGTGGAAGTACAAGGGAGTTGTTTCTAATAAAGTGGCCAGTTAGTGGAAGCACAAGGGAGCTGTTTCTAATGAAATGGCCAGTTAGTGGAAGCACAGAAAGGGTGTTTCTAATAAAGTGGCCAGTTTTTTCTGCATGATTAAAGGCTGTAAGTCAGTCAGTACCAATGAGGTTGAGTCCAGGATGGTAGTCCAGGTCAGTGATTCCTTTCTCTGTGTGGAAAGCAGTAACTCGGAGAGGTCTGGACTCCCCCTCTCTCCAGGCCAGCACCATGCTGGTCAGATCGGAAGTGCTGCAGGACACAAAGGCTTCCAGAGGCCCCAGGAACCGCACTGAGGAGCAGGAACAGACACAGCAATGGATTAAGATCAGTACCTGACCTCACTAACACTCACTATTAGGGCTTTATTAACTGCTCATAATATGATAAACTGCTTGTTAACACTTACAAATGATATGCTTCTATTTATTAGGGTGTAATTAACTGCTTATAAAGTGATAAACTGCTTGTTAACACTTACAAATGACATGTTTCTATTTATTAGGGTGTTTAACTGCTCACAAGATGATAATAAACAGCTTAACACTTACAAACTATATGCTTCTATTTATTAGAGTGTTATTAACTGCTTATAACTTGATAAACTGCATGTTAACACTTGCAAATGACATGCTTCTATTTATTAGTATTATTAACTGCTTATAATATGATAAGAAACTGCTTGTTAACACTTACAAATGACATGCTTCTATTTAAAAGGTTGTTATTAACTGCTTATAAAATGCTAAACTGCTTATTAACACCTACAAATGATGTGCCTCTATTTATTTGGATGTTATTAACTGCTTACTATATGATAATATCTGCTTGTCAACACTTACAAATGACATCCTTCTATTTATTAGGGTGTTATTAACTGCTTATAACATGATAACTGTTTGTTAACACAAATGATATGCTTCTATTTATTAGGGTGTTATTAACTGCTTATAATATGATAACTGTTTGTTAACAAAAATGATATGCTTCTATTTATTAGGGTGTTATTAGCTGCTTATAAAATGATAATCTGCTTGTCAACACTTTCAAATGACATCCTTCTATTTATTAGGGTGTTATTAACTGCTTATAATATGATAACTGTTAACACAAATGATATGCTTCTATTTATTAGGGTGTTATTAACTGCTTATAATATGATAACTGTTTGTTAACACTTACAAATGATATGCTTCTATTTATTAGGGTGTTATTAGCTGCTTATAATACAATAACTGTTTGTTAACACTTACAAATGATATGCTTCTATTTATTAGGGTGTTATTAACTGCTTATAATACGATAACTGTTTGTTAACACTTACAAATGATATGCTTCTATTTATTAGGGTGTTATTAACTGCTTATAATATGATAACTGTTTGTTAACACTTACAAATGATATGCTTCTATTTATTAGGGTGTTATTAGCTGCTTATAATACAATAACTGTTTGTTAACACTTACAAATGATATGCTTCTATTTATTAGGGTGTTATTAACTGCTTATAATACGATAACTGTTTGTTAACACTTACAAATGATATGCTTCTATTTATTAGGGTGTTATTTTATTTTATTAGTATCATGTTGCTGTTCTATGGGCTGAAGTCTCGTTATTTAACTATATAACAATGTACATATGCTTTTTTACTCTATGGCACCTTTAAGGCCTTTAAAAAGCCGGAAAACTGCAGAATTCCTTGGAATATTAGTTGAAAACACTCTGGTACTCTGTACTGATTGATTATTTTAATATTATGATCATAACACAAGGAAGGAAATCAGGTCACAGGTCACCGGTAACCTGAGGAATGTGTTTAAACCGAGCCGCCGCGAATCCACGCTCGTCACAACGCCGAGCTCCGTGTCGAAGCTTTTATTGGGAAATTAGGAGACGAGAGGAGCCGCCGGCGACACAGCCAACCAAACATCCCACTCCGAGGATCAAACGCAGACACTTCACGCTCCAGAGGCCGCGCATGCCTTCACGGCAGAGAGACACACATACACACCTTTTCCCGGCGCTCCCGCCAGGCCCGAGGGCCAGCACGCCACCAAGATAGAGGTTTTTAGTCACTCTCGCACAAACACATAAGCGGCGCGTCTAATCCTAAACACTAGATGACTCTCCGGGGTGGGAAGAACTTCAAAAGGAGCCCGCCTACAGCCGGGGAGATAAAGCACCCAGCAATTTTCAATTAACAAGTCCTTTTCATGTTCCGTTGTGTTTCCTTCTGCTCTCGTGTTTGTTATTCTTGTTTACTTCAGCTCCTATTCTCTCCATCATCCTCCTCCGTCTCCGAGGAGCCGCTCAGCCCTCACCGGCGGGACGGGGAGATCGCCCCCTACAGCTCCAGCCTGTGTGTGTCGGTGCCAGACATGAAGATGGAGATGATATTTCCTCAGCAGCTGCGTTTGCTGTCTGCAGGAGCGCCGTCGCTGGAAACCGAGTACACAACCACTCACCAGTCGGGAATCAGACGGGACGTCAGAACTGAAAGCCTGTCACAAGTCGGGAATCAGACGAGACGTCGGAACTGAAGGCCTGTCACAAGTCGGGAATCAGACGGGACGTCGGAACTGAAAGCCTGTCACAAGTCGGGAATCAGACGAGACGTCGGAACTGAAAGCCTGTCACAAGTCGGGAATCAGACGGGACGTCGGAACTGAAAGCCTGTCACAAGTCGGGAATCAGACGGGACGTCGGAACTGAAAGCCTGTCACAAGTCGGGAATCAGACGGGACGTCGGAACTGAAGGCCTGTCACCAGTCGGGAATCAGACGGGACGTCGGAACTGAAGGCCTGTCACCAGTCGGGAATCAGACGGGACGTCGGAACTGAAGGCCTGTCCCCAGTCGGGAATCAGACGGGACGTCGGAACTGAAGGCCTGTCACCAGTCGGGAATCAGACGGGACGTCGGAACTGAAGGCCTGTCACCAGTCGGGAATCAGACGGGACGTCGGAACTGAAGGCCTGTCACCAGTCGGGAATCAGACGGGACGTCGGAACTGAAGGCCTGTCACAAGTCGGGAATCAGACGGGACGTCGGAACTGAAGGCCTGTCACCAGTCGGGAATCAGACGGGACGTCGGAACTGAAGGCCTGTCCCCAGTCGGGAATCAGACGGGACGTCGGAACTGAAGGCCTGTCACCAGTCGGGAATTAGACGGGATGTCGGAACTGAAGGCCTGTCACAAGTCGGGAATCAGACGGGACGCCGGAACTGAAGGCCTGTCACAAGTCGGGAATCAGACTGAAGGCCTGTCTGTTAGTTTTCATTGTTTAATTTCTCAGAATTCTGAACGGACACATCTTTCTGTTGTTACATCAGTTCAGTTCGAGTTGATTGGAATGTGGTGATGTCCGATCTGCCGAATCACCAATCACAGTGATGCGTGACTCCTGGACTCACTGAATCCTAGGCTCAAGTTTTGAGGCACACACTAGAGGGCAGTAAAACACCCACATATACACACACACTAGTAAACACACACACACACACACACACACACACACACACACACACACACACACACACACACACACACACACACACACACACAAGGGGGCAGTGAAACACCCACATACACACACACTAGTAAACACACACACACACACACACACACTAGGGGGCTGTGAAACACCCACATACACACACACTAGTAAACACACACACACACACACACTAGAGGGCAGTAAAACACCCACATATACACACACACTAGTAAACACACACACACACACACACACACACACACACACTAGGGGGCAGCGAAACACCCATATACACACACACACTAGTGAACACACACACTAGGGGGCAGCGAAACACCCACATATACACACACACTTGTGAACTCACACGAGGGGGCAGTGAAACACCCACATATGTTTTATTTCTATTTTATTAGCATTTCAATGTTTTATTATCTTGGTGTATGTAATACGTTTATTTAATATTCTTTTATAATAATTTTCTAACATTTTGTACATTGTATTTTATGCATCTATATTAAATGTTTATTTAAAATTTGTATTTTATTTATTATTTTTGCTCATTTTGTTTTCAATCCCTTTAATTGTATATGCTCGGCTGCACTGAAAATGAGGGTCACCCCTCAATGTATTTCTGAGAATAAATAAAGATTGATTGATATACACACACACACTAGTAAACACACACACACTAGGGGGCAGTAAAAACCCCAACATACACACACACTAGTGAACATACACACTAGAGGGCAGTGAAACACTCACATACACACACACACACACTTGGGGCAGTGAAATACCCACATACACACACACACACTAGTGAACACACACTGTGAAACACCAACACCCAAACTAGTACTAACTATTGGGATAAAGTGGAAGATGATGGATGGAATTTGTATTTAGAATTTATAATCCAAATATGTTGTATTATGTTTTCTTAGTATACATAGTTTCAGAACTGTATAGTCTCCCATTAGCTGAGTGCTGGTTAATTCCATATTCAGAAAACAGAAATTGGTTTAAATGATGATAATGTTGCTTAAATATTGAACAATTAATCAAATTTGACTTTTAATGTTGAAACACACTTGGTCATGTAATGTCATCAAATCAAAAAAAGGCTTTTTTCCACGATTAAACAGCAAAATATGGAATTTATATTATCAATTTCCATAAAATATATATTTTTGTACTTTATTTGATCATGACAACATTTCTATATATGCATTGAAAGTTTAATGACGAATGGACCAATAGAAATGCTCCAAAATCACTCCATTCCATTGACTTCCATTGAAAGTAAAGACGGTTTTTGTGCTCTCCTGTGAAGTTTGGAGATTTCTGTAGAGCGACATGCTGTATTTTAAAGTAACAGTTGCTGTATGGCCACACCGTGCAAAGAGGGCCCGGCTCTCGTATCTAGAACCTCCAGACAGACCAGATTGACTTTGTTCAGAAATCTGGTCCCATAATTAGGTCTTCTTTGAAGGCCCTGATGAGCAATAAGGCATGCAGTATTAGCTCCCATTGAATAAAATCAGGTTTCTTTGTTGCGTGTATGTGTGTGACGGTCCGTATCCCAGCCCCCCTCTAATCGCCCGGCTGAAACTCATTGGGTGTGACATCAAAAAGAAGTGAAAAATTGGCGAGGCGTCACTTTGATGGCCTTGAGTAAGCACTTACTAAACTGTGCCCATTTGCATATTAATTGATATGTGTGTAGCGGAGGGTGGCAAAGCTGTCTGAGCGCAGCAGAAGCCCCCTGAAAACCCAGCCAGACTCATCCCCCACACGCCACATCCCGCAAACATCACGCTCAAATATGACATCCTTGCCTGATGTGTTCATTACCACGGGCGCCGCTCGCCGTGCCGCACCATGAAAGAGCAAAGGGCTTCCAACAGTCTTCAACACGCAGAAAGAACATCGCTCAGAAAGCCGTCACCCAGCTTCTGCATACCCACGGGCGGCTGTCGGACCCTCAGCCCGAGGAGCCTCGCGCAGAACGCTTTCTAGTGCGAGGAAAGTAAAGCGTCTGTGGTGGAGAGCAGTAGCGGCAGGTTCCTCTGAACTCGCTGAAAGAGAAAGAACTGCAGCTGCTCAGGTTTTAACTCAATTAAATCACTGACGAGCTCCAGTCTCAGCGCCGCTCACGGGTTCGGCTGGCACGCGACCAGCGCAGCACAAGAACATATCAACTACCTTTGGGCAAGGAGAATGGAGGGCACTGGGCAGTAAAATAGAAGACTGTGGGCAGTGCAAGGAGATTTAGGAGCAATACAGTGGAGGGTTATGGGCAGTCCAATGGAGGGCACTGGACAAGTGGGTCTGTGGGCAGTACAAGGGAGTTTGTGGGCAGTACAGTGGAGGAGTGTTGGTAGTACAGTGGAGGGCTGTGGGCAGTACAACAGAGGGCACTGGGCAGTACAGTGGAGGGCTGTGGGCAGTACAGTGGAGGGTTATGGGCAGTACAATGGTAGACTGTGGGTAGTGCAATGAGGTTTGGGGGCAGTAAATGTAGGGCACTGGGCAGTACAATAGATGGCTGTGGGCAGTACCAAGAGGTTTGGGGCACTACGAAGGAAGACTGTGGGCAGTGCAAAGGAGGACTGTGGGCAGTACAGAGGAAGACTGTGGGCAGTGCAAAGGAGGACTGTGGGCAGTACAGAGGAAGACTGTGGGCAGTACAGTGGAGGACTGTGGGCAGTACAGTGGAGGGCTGTGGGCAGTACAGTGGAGGACTGTGGGCAGTACAGTGGAGGGCTGTGGGCATTACTGTGGAGGGCAGTGAGCAGTACAGAGGAGGACTGTGGGCAGTACAGTGGAGGGCTGTGGGCAGTACAGTGGAGGGCTGTGGGCAGTACAGTGGAGGACTGTGGGCAGTACAGTGGAGGGCTGTGGGCAGTACAGTGGAGGGCTGTGGGCAGTACAGTGGAGGGCTGTGGGCAGCACAGAGGAGGGCTTATGGGCAGTACAGTGGAGGACTGTGGGCAGTACAGTGGAGGACTGTGGGCAGTACAGTGGAGGACTGTGGGCAGTACTGTGGAGGACTGTGGGCAGTACAGAGGAGGGCTTATGGGCAGTACAGTGGAGGACTGTGGGCAGTACAGTGGAGGGCTGTGGGCAGTACAGTGGAGGACTGTGGGCAGTACAGAGGAGGGCTTATGGGCAGTACAGAGGAGGGCTTATGGGCAGTACAGTGGAGGGCTGTGGGCAGTACAGTGGAGGGCTGTGGGCAGCACAGTGGAGGGCTGTGGGCAGCACAGTGGAGGGCTGTGGGCAGTACAGTGGAGGGCTGTGGGCAGTACAGTGGAGGACTGTGGGCAGTACAGTGGAGGACTGTGGGCAGTACAGAGAAGGGCTTATGGGCAGTACAGTGGAGGGCTGTGGGCAGTACTGTGGAGGGCTGTGGGCAGTACTGTGGAGGGCTGTGGGCAGTGTAAGTGGGGCTGAGACCCTCAAACTCATAACTCGCAGGAGAGTTTGGGCGGAAAGGTCTGATGCTTTACTGTCCAACAGGCTGGGTCTAGTGGTCAGAGCTACTGAGGGGTCTGAGTTATGGGGGCTCAAACTCAGATACAGGTACATTTATACTACACAGCAGATTAGAGCAGATAAACTCTATCTGTTGGCTCCGCCCCCTGTGTGTGGGTGTGTCAGACTCACCTGTGCGAACCCAGTGTCCTGCGTGTGCGGTGTGCGTGACAGTGTAGCAGCAGCGATGGCGGCCCTGCTGGAGCTCAGTCCAGCTGATACTGACCGCAGAGTCCTGCTCCACAGCTGACCCCGGCCGCTCGAACAGAGAGATCAACGCTGACCTGAAACACACAGCACTCACCTCACATACACACACACACACACACACACACACACACACACACACACACACACACACACACACACACACACACATATATATATATATATATTCATCAACTCCCATCTCCAGTCCTTTAACACACACAGGGTTTCTCAGCCTGTGAAGCGCCTAGTGGTCCAAAGCCTATACTCAGACTATAATGGGGAGGTTACATCACTGTCATAAGATTAACTTATTATTTAATTATTAATTATTACATTTAAAAAAACATTTGCATGTTATAATAAACATCAATCTGAACAGAGACCTGCTAATAAACATGTCTCAGGCGTGAAATAAATAAACACCATCAGTCTGAGACTAATACAGCTGCAGTACTGATACAGACAATCAGCTGATCAGAGATCTGGACCCACTTCCAGCCCAACTCTGGTCCAGTTCACTGCTGGTGGAGCACATTCTCTGATCATACGAGGAGCTTCATCAGTAGATCTCTCTTCTTCTTCTAGCAGCACATCTCTCCACACCGTCATCAGACTCTGTTTTATCATCAGACTCTTCACAGACACTCATATCAGTCCTGCAGCACCAGCTGCTGCTAAACACCAAACCAGACCCCCAATAACAGACACGTCTGATTCAGTTCCTCCAGCATCAGACACCTAAGCATCTAAACACCAAACCAGACCCCCAATAACAGACACGTCTGATTCAGCTCCTCCAGCATCAGACACCTGAGCATCTAAACACCAAACAAGACCCCCAATAACAGACACGTCTGATTCAGCTTCTCCAGCATCAGACGCCTAAGCATCTAAACACCAAACAAGACCCCCAATAACAGCCATGTCTGATTCAGCTCCTCCAGCATCAGACACCTGAGCATCTAAACACCAAACAAGACCCCCAATAACAGACACGTCTGATTCAGCTTCTCCAGCATCAGACGCCTAAGCATCTAAACACCAAACAAGACCCCCAATAACAGCCATGTCTGATTCAGCTCCTCCAGCATCAGACACCTGAGCATCTAAACACCAAACAAGACCCCCAATAACAGACACGTCTGATTCAGCTTCTCCAGCATCAGACGCCTAAGCATCTAAACACCAAACAAGACCCCCAATAACAGACACGTCTGATTCAGCTCCTCCAGCATCAGACACCTGAGCATCTAAACACCAAACCAGACCCCCAATAACAGACACGTCTGATTCAGCTCCTCCAGCATCAGACACCCGAGCAGCTAAACACCAAACCAGACCCCCAATAACAGACACGTCTGATTCAGCTCCTCCAGCGTCAGACACCAAACCAGACCCCCAATAACAGACATGTCTGATTCAGCTCCTCCAGCATCAGACACCTGAGCATCTAAACACCAAAACAGACCCCCAATAACAGACACGTCTGATTCAGCTCCTCCAGCATCAGACACCCGAGCATCTAAACACCAAACAAGACCCCCAATAACAGCCATGTCTGATTCAGCTCCTCCAGCATCAGACACCTGAGCATCTAAACACCAAACAAGACCCCCAATAACAGCCATGTCTGATTCAGCTCCTCCAGCATCAGACACCTGAGCATCTAAACACCAAACAAGACCCCCAATAACAGCCATGTCTGATTCAGCTCCTCCAGCATCAGACACCTGAGCATCTAAACACCAAACAAGACCCCCAATAACAGACACGTCTGATTCAGCTCCTCCAGCATCAGACACCTAAGCATCTAAACACCAAACAAGACCCCCAATAACAGCCATGTCTGATTCAGCTCCTCCAGCATCAGACACCTGAGCATCTAAACACCAAACCAGACCCCCAAAAAACAGACACGTCTGATTCAGCTCCTCCAGCATCAGACACCCGAGCAGCTAAACACCAAACCAGACCCCCAATAACAGACACGTCTGATTCAGCTCCTCCAGCGTCAGACACCAAACCAGACCCCCAATAACAGACATGTCTGATTCAGCTCCTCCAGCATCCGACACCTGAGCATCTAAACACCAAAACAGACCCCCAATAACAGACACGTCTGATTCAGCTCCTCCAGCATCAGACACCCGAGCATCTAAACACCAAACAAGACCCCCAATAACAGCCATGTCTGATTCAGCTCCTCCAGCATCAGACACCTGAGCATCTAAACACCAAACAAGACCCCCAATAACAGACACGTCTGATTCAGCTCCTCCAGCATCAGACACCTAAGCATCTAAACACCAAACCAGACCCCCAATAACAGCCATGTCTGATTCAGCTCCTCCAGCATCAGACACCTGAGCATCTAAACACCAAACAAGACCCCCAATAACAGCCATGTCTGATTCAGCTCCTCCAGCATCAGACACCTGAGCATCTAAACACCAAACAAGACCCCCAATAACAGACACGTCTGATTCAGCTCCTCCAGCATCAGACACCTAAGCATCTAAACACCAAACAAGACCCCCAATAACAGCCATGTCTGATTCAGCTCCTCCAGCATCAGACACCTGAGCATCTAAACACCAAACCAGACCCCCAATAACAAACACGTCTGATTCAGCTCCTCCAGCATCAGACACCTAAGCATCTAAACACCAAACCAGACCCCCAATAACAGACACGTCTGATTCAGCTCCTCCAGCATCAGACACCCGAGCAGCTAAACACCAAACCAGACCCCCAATAACAGACACGTCTGATTCAGCTCCTCCAGCGTCAGACACCAAACCAGACCCCCAATAACAGACATGTCTGATTCAGCTCCTCCAGCATCAGACACCTGAGCATCTAAACACCAAAACAGACCCCCAATAACAGCCCTGGTATTGTCGAACACTGTCAGTCAAAAAAGGAGGTGCATCGTTCTTGGGGGTTCTGAAATACCAGGTTGTGAATGAAGTAAGTTCCAGACCAACACAGAATAAACAGTAGTTCTTGTATATGCTCTCTGGGGGTCCAATTGTAGGAGCAGGGTTTGTTTGACTACTGGGTGCTCTAGTCTGTATTCCAGCACTGGTAACATGTCCCGTGTGCTCCTCAGAGATTTTGAGCTGCAGGTCCTCCAACACCGTATGTTTGTAAACTCATAACTTCAGCAGGAGAGTTTGGCTGGTGCTGTCATTTCCAATGAGCCTGGAGGTCAACGCCACAGAGGAACCTGAGATATGGGGGCTCAAACTGAGATAAAGGGGCCGAGTGTGTTTGGAAAAGCAGGAAAAGCTCTGTCAAACAAGCCCTCCTCCTACAATCGGACCCCAGAGAGCATATACAGGAACACAGTGGCTGTGGTTTGAAGCCTAGTAGCTGGATCGGAGAAGGTTGGACCTTCAGAGGGATCAGAGCAGAGTTTCCTCCTTTCCAAACTTCCGATCTCCACAGAACCAGAATCACACCAGACTACAGGGACCAGAGGTGCTGAGGGGCTCTATTCAAAGACCACTCTCTGGACCAGGATGTTCCTAAGAGCCAATGTTGTGACCAACCAGACAGTCAGGTTAGGGTTAGTCTGGCTTTTCTTTATCCACCTCTCCCTATTTCTCTTCTTTCTCTTCTTCCCTCCTTCTCTCTGTTTCTCTCTCATCTTATTTGCCCTCCTCTCCTCCCTTTTTCATCTCTTTTCTTCCTCTTTATCCCTCTTTCTCTTCTCTCTTCTCTTCTCTCTTTTTCCTACACTTCCTTCTCTCTTTCTTTACCTCTTTCTCTTCTCTCTTTTTCCTACACTTCCTTCTCTTTCTTTACCTCTTTCTCTTCTCTCTCTTTTTCCTACACTTCCTTCTCTCTTTCTTTACCTCTTTCTCTTCTCTCTCCTACACTTCCTTCTCTCTTTCTTTACCTCTTTCTCTTCTCTTTTTCCTACACTTCCTTCTCTCTTTCTTTACCTTTCTCTTCTCTCTCCTACACTTCCTTCTCTCTTTCTTTACCTCTTTCTCTTCTCTCTTTTTCCTACACTTCCTTCTCTCTTTCTTTACCTCTTTCTCTTCTCTCTCTTTTTCCTACACTTCCTTCTCTCTTTCTTTACCTCTTTCTCTTCTCTCTCCTACACTTCCTTCTCTCTTTCTTTACCTCTTTCTCTTCTCTCTCTTTTTCCTGCACTTCCTTCTCTTTCTTTACCTCTTTCTCTTCTCTCTCTTTTTCCTACACTTCCTTCTCTCTTTCTTTACCTCTTTCTCTTCTCTCTCCTACACGTAATTCTCTCTTTCTTTACCTCTTTCTCTTCTCTCTCTTTTTCCTACACTTCCTTCTCTCTTTCTTTGCCTCTTTCTCTTCTCTCTCTTTTTCCTACACTTCCTTCTCTTTCTTTACCTCTTTCTCTTCTCTCTTTTTCCTACACTTCCTTCTCTCTTTCTTTACCTCTTTCTCTTCTCTCTCTTTTTCCTACACTTCCTTCTCTCTTTCTTTACCTCTTTCTCTTCTCCCTACACTTCCTTCTCTCTTTCTTTACCTCTTTCTCTTCTCTCTCCTACACTTAATTCTCTCTTTCTTTAACTCTTTCTCTTCTCTCTTTTTCCTACACTTCATCTTTTTCTTTACCTCTTTCTCTTCTCTCTCTTTTTCCTACACTTCCTTCTCTCTTTCTTTGCCTCTTTCTCTTCTCTCTCTTTTTCCTACACTTCCTTCTCTCTTTCTTTGCCTCTTTCTCTTCTCTCTTTTTCCTACACTTCCCTCTCTTTCTTTACCTCTTTCTCTTCTCTCTCTTTTTCCTACACTTCCCTCTCTTTCTTTACCTCTTTCTCTTCTCTCTCTTTTTCCTACACTTCCCTCTCTTTCTTTACCTCTTTCTCTTCTCTCTTTTCTTCTCTCTTTTTCCTACACTTCATCTTTTTCTTTACCTCTTTCTCTTCTCTCTCTTTTTCCTACACTTCTTTCTCTCTTTCTTTACCTCTTTCTCTTCTCTCTCTTTTTCCTACACTTCCTTCTCTCTTTCTTTACCTCTTTTTCTTCTCTCTCTTTTTCCTACTTCTTTCTCTCTTTATTTACCTCTTTCTCTTCTCTCTCTTTTTCCTACACTTCCTTCTCTCTTTCTTTACCTCTTTTTCTTCTCTCTCTTTTTCCTACACTTCCTTCTCTCTTTCTTTACCTTTTTCTTCTCTCTCTTTTTCCTACACTTCCTTCTTTCTTTCTTTACCTTTCTTTTCTCTCTCTTTTTCCTACACTTCCTTCTCTCTTTCTTTACCTTTCTCTTCTCTCTATTTCCCTACACTTTCTTCGTTCTTTCTTTACCTCTTTCTCTTCTCTCTTTTTCCTACACTTCCTTCTCTTTCTTTACCTCTTTCTCTTCTCTCTCCTACACTTCCTTCTCTCTTTCTTTACCTCTTTCTCTTCTCTCTCTTTTTCCTACACTTCCTTCTCTTTCTTTACCTCTTTCTCTTCTCTCTCTCTCTCTCTCTCCATCTTTTCTCTCATTTCCTCTTCCTCCTGTCTTTCTTTCTTCTGTTCTGCTTCTATTAGAAACACATTAATGAAACACTGAACTGTGTCTCCAGGTGTGTAATAGTCTCTCTGTGACTGAGACAGGTGGACACTTACTTGTCCTCCCACGTCCCCGAAGCTGAGCACGGCCTGCTCTGGACGCTCTGGGTGGTGCCAGTAGTGGAGGCTGATGGGAGTGTAACGCAGGCCGAGGAGTTTATACTGCAGACTGAACTCGGGCTTGGACAGCAGGTCATAGAAACAGAGCTCCTTACTGGTGAAGGAAACAGCAACCTGGACCAGGAGAGACTGACCAATCAGTACACAGAGATAATACAGACGATCGGTCATGTACGTTTAGCAGATATACAGTTAGGTCCAGAAATAATAGGACAGTGACAAGTTCTGGCATTTTAACTGTTTACTAAACTATATTCAAGACAGTCATGAATGAATGAATGAATTAATTAATTAATGTGGGCTTGAAGTGCAGACTCTCAGCTTTAATTGAAGGGTATTCACATCCTAGTTGGTGGAAGGGTTTAGGAATAAAAGCTCTTTAATATGTAGCTGCCTCTTTTTCAAGGGACCAAAAGTAATTGGACAACATTCCCAAAAGCTATTTTATTGGCTTTTCCCCTCATTAACCCATCAGCAATTATGCAGGTAAGAGGTCTGGAGTTGAATACAGGTGTGGCATTTGTAATTTTAGACGGAAACAAAGAAACAAACTCCATCAGAGAGATAGCGGAAATGTTAGCACTGGCCAAATTAACAGTGTGGTGCATTCTGGGGGAAAAAGAGCACACTTGTGAGCTCGGGAACTCAGAAAGACCTGGACGTCCGCAGAAGACATCAGTGGTGGATGATCGCAGAATCCTTTCCATAGTGAAGAAAAACCCCTTCACAACATCCAGCCCAGTGAAGAACACTCTCCAGGAGGAGGTGGTAGATGTATCAGTATCTACGTCTACCATAAAGAGAAGACTTCATGAGAGTAAATACAGAGGGTTCACCACAAGCTGCACACCATGAATTAACCCTTAAACATAGAAACCCCAGATTAGACTAAAGACACCAGCCCAGTTCTGGAACAGCGTTCTATAGACAGATTAAACAAAGCTCAACCTGAGGAAGAAAGGCTCGGAACATCTCATGATCCAAAGCACACCACATCCTGGCATGACATGAGCATGCATGGCTACCCATGGCACTGGGTCACTGGTGTTTATTGACAGAAGCAGCTGGATGAGTTCTGAAGTGTACAGGGATTTACTTTCTGCTCAGATTTAATCAAATGCAGCAAGGTTGATTGGACGGCGCTTCACAGTACAGATGGACAGTGACCCAAAATATACTGTCAAACCAAACCAGGAGTTTTTTTAAGGTAAAGAAGTAGAATATTCTGCAACGACCGAGTCAGTCACCAGATCTCAACCCGACTAAGCATGCATTTCACTGTTTAAGATAAAAGTTAAGCAAAAAAGACCCTCAAACAAGCAACGACTGAAGACAGCTGCAGTAAAGGCCTGGCAAAGCATCACAAAGAAGAAAACCCAGCGTTTGGTGATGTCCATAAGTTCCAGATATCAGGCAATCATTGCCTGCAAAGGACTCTCATTAAAGTATTAAAAATGAACATTTTATTAAGAGTAACGTTAATTTGTCCAATTACTTTAGGGCTTTGTAGAAAAATGGTTGCAGTTCTTAAACTCATAGGATATTTTTGTTCAACCCCTTAAATTGAACCTGAAAGTCTACACATCAGTTGAAGCCCAGTTGTTTCATTTCAAAACCAGTGTGGTGGCATGCAGAGCCCAAATCATAAAGACTGTGTCACTGTCCAAATATTTCTGGGCCTAACTATATATATATGTATACACACACACACACACACACACACACACACATTACCTTGTGCACGTTGGGCAGCACCACCATCCCTGTTACCCAGAGGTCTTTGGGTTTGACTGAATCGTTGGTCAGGCGGTGGCTCCGGAGCAGCGTGAGGTTCTTCTCCTCCCACACGGCCAGCGTGCCCTCCTTACTCGCGCTCAGGTAGCGTCCGGTGGTGGGCAGGTGGGCGATGCTGTGTATGGTGTCTCTGTGGGGTGCGGGCAGCGTGCGGGCCGGTTTCCAGCGAGGCACCACCGCCGCCCTGGCGTGCTCCTCCTTTTCAGACAGGCCCAGCAGGAGGAAGGAGGCCATCTGTTCCCAGTCCACCCAGCCCTCTCTAGACACATCCACACTGTCAAACAAGCAGCCGTACTCCTCCTGAGAGCCGCGGCCAATCACAGAGCAGCACTGCTCCACAAACTCCGCCCGCTGCATGGACACAGGTGAACCAGAGCTGTCTGACGGCTGGAGAGGGAAACAGCAGCAGGTCAAAAGGTCAGCTATGCCTCAAGAACACAACTAGAACCACTTCAGGTTGGCCTGAAGTTTGCTTGAAGGGGAATTCCACCTATTTTTCAAAATTAGGAAATTTAACGGTTAAGATGTAAACAGAACTGTTCACAGTGGTGGTGAATGGAACCAGACGTCCACCTCTAAAAGCTCCTCACAGAAAGTTCTTACAGTAGATGTTGTAAATACACTGTCTGATTCTGAGACGCTGTTTATGATAGTTTAGAGAAGATCTCAGTCTTAAACTCCATTCATGGTGGAGGGATACATGCAGGACGCTGTGAGGTTCAAATAGTCCCCAAAGAAAACCTAGTATTTTCAGATCTTCCACATTTTACCATCAACATCCAGATAAACTCAGAAGACACGTGTAGCTTCACTGGTGGGTTTCATAGTAAATACAATGTGTAGATTTGTGTTGTAGACATGGAGACCCCTGATTACCATCACCACCACTGTAAACACCATCACCACCACTGTAAACACCATCACCACCACTGTAAATACCATCACCACCACTGTAAACATCATCAACACCACCACTGTAAACACCATCACCATCACTGTAAACATCACCACCACCACTGTAAACACCATCACCACCACTGTAAACACCATCACCACCACTGTAAACACCTTCACTACCACTGTAAACACCATCATCACCACCACTGTAAACACCATCACCACCACTGTAAACACCATCACCACCACTGTAAACATCACCACCACCACTGTAAACACCATCACCACCACTGTAAACACCATCACCACCACTGTAAACACCATCAACACCACCACTGTAAACACCATCACCACCACCACTGTAAACACCATCACCACCACTGTAAACACCTTCAACACCACCACTGTAAACACCATCAACACCACCACTGTAAACACCATCAACACCACCACTGTAAACACCATCAACACCACCACTGTAAACACCATCACCACCACCACTGTAAACACCTTCAACACCACCACTGTAAACACCATCACCGCCACTGTAAACATCACCACTGTAAACACCACCATCACCACCACTGTAAACACCATCACCACCACCACTGTAAACACCATCACCACCACTAAACACCTTCAACACCACCACTGTAAACACCTTCAACACCACCACTGTAAACACCATCAACACAACCACTGTAAACATCATCCAATGAACCATGTCACACCAAACACTGAATTATGGAGGGACACATTTGGTGGAATTCCCCTTTACAACACAAACAGTTCCTGTTGAGTCTCTCTCTCACCAGAAACAGACTCTGCATCTTTATAAAGTCCTCCATGCTCAGACGGCTCTCCAGCAGCTCCGCCTCCTCCCCGGTCGCCATGGTTACGCCTCACAGCAGCTGTCAGTCAGGAGGAGGAGGAGGAGACGGCTGTTGGGGGTTCACAGAGAGACAGGTTCAATCAGACTGCAGCGCTGAGCTGAGCTTATCAGTGAATACAGCTCAGATTAACTCTACTCACTAATAAACAATAACACTACACAGTAAGAGTGACACACGCATTATACACACCTTTATATCCAAGTTAATAGATGATGTCAGTGGCAAAACTACTCCCAACAGCAGGAGGCAGCATTTCACCAGAGAGTGTACAGTCACTCCCCCTCACTACTCACTCCTTATCAGTCTAAAAAATGTTACCTACATCATTTCTCTATCATTCTAGCTATCACTGTATCTACCATCACTCCACCATTCTATCTATCGCTCTATCCATCTTTCACTCCACCATTCTATCTATCCATCTTTCACTTCACCATTTTTATCTATCTATCTATCTTATTCATCTTTCATTTCACAATTTTTATCTATCTATCAATCTATCTATCTATCTATCTTTCACTTCACCATTCTTATCTATCTATCTATCTATCTATTTATCCATCTATCTATAAATCTACTATTCTATTCATTCTATCTCTGTCTACCACTCTATCCTATCTATCTTTCACTTCACCATTTTTATCTATCTATCAATCTATCTATCTATCTATCTTTCACTTCACCATTCTTATCTATCTATCTATCTATCTATCTATTTATCTATCTATCTATAAATCTACTATTCTATTCATTCTCTCTGTCTACCACTCTATCCTATCTATCTTTCACTTCACCATTCTTATCTATCTATCCATCTATCTATCTATTTATCTATCTACCACTCTATCCTATCTATCTTTCACTCCACCATTCTTATATATCTATCTATCCTATTCATTCTATCTATATCTGTCTACCACTCTATCCTATCTATCTTTCACTTCACCATTCTTATCTATCTATCTACCACTCTATCCTATCTATCTTTCACTTCACCATTCTTATCTAATCTATCTCTGTCTACCACTCTATCCTATCTATCTTTCATTTCACCATTCTTATCTATCTATCTATCTATCTATCTATCTATCTATCTATCCACTGTTCTTATCTATCTATGTGTATCTAGTTCATGACGCTGCTCGTCCATGGTAACCCATGTTAAACAGGTTCTGTGTAATGTGATGATGATTGTAAGAAGAAACCTCTGAATCACTCAACAAGCTGCAGTCGTGACAGAAACTAGATGTTCCAGTCCTATACTGGCAAAGGAGCTCAGGAGGGAAGCCCACCGTCACCATATCTGTTCTCACTGTACGTTGAACCCAACTGCCCCACCCTAGTAAATTCTAATATTTAGGTGGACCACCTTTAACTGTGGTGATGGTGGTACAGAACCAGGAAATGCACACTCCCTACAGGACGCTGAGAAGCTAGTTCACTTTCCCTTAGATAAGGGGAGGAGATCCGGGGTTCGACACAGGGGCTGATGGTAAACTGAGATGTTGGTGCTGTTCACATAATTAGACCTGCCAGAGTCACCAGCAGTACTCTGAAATACTTCACATCCTCTATACTATCCCAAACCATACTATCCCAATCCTTTACTCCTTCAGAGATAATGACCGCCCCCTGTCCTGCCGAACACTGTTGGAAGACTGACCATCAGTCAGAGACCACCTCTACCCTGTACCTTCTACCTTCTCTCTGCCTGCAGTTTCTAAAGCTTTTACCATCCATCCATTTACTCTTCCACTGCTCTCACCCACTATACTCTTCCACTGCTCCCCTCCACTATACTCTTCCACTGCTCCCCTCCACTATACTCTTCCACTGCTCTCACCCACTATACTCTTCCACTGCTCTCACCCACTATACTCTTCCACTGCTCCCCTCCACTATACTCTTCCACTGCTCTCACCCACTATACTCTTCCACTGCTCCCCTCCACTATACTCTTCCACTGCTCTCACCCACTATACTCTTCCACTGCTCCCCTCCACTATACTCTTCCACTGCTCTCACCCACTATACTCTTCCACTGCTCCCTTCCACTATACTCTTCCACTGCTCTCACCCACTATACTCTTCCACTGCTCCCCTCCACTATACTCTTCCACTGCTCCCCTCCACTATACTCTTCCACTGTTCTCACCCACTATACTCTTCCACTGCTCCCCTCCACTATACTCTTCCACTGCTCCCCTCCACTATACTCTTCCACTGTTCTCACCCACTGCTCCCCTCCACTATACTCTTCCACTGCTCCCCACCACTATACTCTTCCACTGCTCCCCTCCACTATAGTCTTCCACTGCTCCCTCCCACTATAGTCTTCCACTGCTCCCTCCCACTATACTCTTCCACTGATCCCCTCCACTATACTCCTCCACTGCTCCCCTCCACTATACTCTTCCACTGTTCTCACCCACTATACTCTTCCACTGCTCCCCTCCACTATACTCTTCCACTGCTCTCACCCACTATACTCTTCCACTGCTCCCCTCCACTACACTCTTCCACTGCTCCCCTCCACTATACTCTTCCACTGCTCCCCTCCACTATACTCTTCCACTGCTCCCCTCCACTATACTCTTCCACTGCTCCCCTCCACTATACTCTTCCACTGCTCCCCTCCACTATACTCTTCCACTGCTCTCACCCACTATACTCTTCCACTGCTCCCCTCCACTATACTCTTCCACTGCTCCCCTCCACTATACTCTTCCACTGCTCCCCTCCACTATACTCTTCCACTGTTCTCACCCACTATACTCTTCCACTGCTCCCCTCCACTATACTCTTCCACTGCTCCCCCCCACTATACTCTTCCACTGTTCTCACCCACTGCTCCCCTCCACTATACTCTTCCACTGCTCCCCTCCACTATACTCTTCCACTGCTCCCCTCCACTATACTCTTCCACTGTTCTCACCCACTGCTCCCCTCCACTATACTCTTCCACTGCTCCCCTCCACTATACTCTTCCACTGCTCCCCTCCACTATACTCTTCCACTGCTCTCCTCCACTATACTCTTCCACTGCTCTCACCCACTATACTCTTCCACTGTTCTCACCCACTATACTCTTCCACTGCTCTCACCCACTATACTCTTCCACTGCTCCCTCCCACTATACTCTTCCACTGCTCCCCTCCACTATACTCTTCCACTGCTCTCACCCACTATACTCTTCCACTGTTCTCACCCACTATACTCTTCCACTGCTCCCCTCCACTATACTCTTCCACTGCTCTCACCCACTATACTCTTCCACTGTTCTCACCCACTATACTCTTCCACTGCTCTCACCCACTATACTCTTCCACTGCTCCCCTCCACTATACTCTTCCACTGCTCTCACCCACTATACTCTTCCACTGCTCCCCTCCACTATACTCTTCCACTGCTCTCACCCACTATACTCTTCCACTGCTCTCACCCACTATACTCTTCCACTGCTCCCCTCCACTATACTCTTCCACTGCTCCCTCCCACTATACTCTTCCACTGCTCCCCTCCACTATACTCTTCCACTGCTCCCCTCCACTATACTCTTCCACTGCTCTCACCCACTATAGTCTTCCACTGCTCCCCTCCACTATACTCTTCCACTGCTGCCCTCCACTATACTCTTCCACTGCTCCCTCCACTATACTCTTCCACTGCTCCCCTCCACTATACTCTTCCACTGCTCCCCTCCACTATACTCTTCCACTGCTCCCCTCCACTATACTCTTCCACTGCTCTCCTCCACTATACTCTTCCACTGCTCTCACCCACTATACTCTTCCACTGCTCTCACCCACTATACTCTTCCACTGTTCTCACCCACTATACTCTTCCACTGCTCCCCTCCACTATACTCTTCCACTGCTCTCACCCACTATACTCTTCCACTGCTCTCACCCACTATACTCTTCCACTGCTCTCACCCACTATACTCTTCCACTGCTCCCCTCCACTATACTCTTCCACTGCTCTCACCCACTATACTCTTCCACTGCTCCCCTCCACTATACTCTTCCACTGCTCTCACCCACTATACTCTTCCACTGCTCTCACCCACTATACTCTTCCACTGCTCCCCTCCACTATAGTCTTCCACTGCTCCCTCCCACTATACTCTTCCACTGCTCCCCTCCACTATACTCTTCCACTGCTCCCCTCCACTATACTCTTCCACTGCTCTCACCCACTATAGTCTTCCACTGCTCCCCTCCACTATACTCTTCCACTGCTGCCCTCCACTATACTCTTCCACTGCTGCCCTCCACTATACTCTTCCACTGCTCCCTCCACTATACTCTTCCACTGCTCCCCTCCACAATACTCTTTCACTGTTCTCACCCACTATACTCTTCCACTGCTCCCCTCCACTATACTCTTCCACTGCTCTCACCCACTATACTCTTCCACTGCTCCCCTCCACTATACTCCTCCACTGCTCCCCTCCACTATACTCTTCCACTGCTCCCCTCCACTATACTCTTCCACTGTTCTCACCCACTATACTCTTCCACTGCTCTCACCCACTATACTCTTCCACTGCTCCCCTCCACTATACTCTTCCACTGCTCCCCTCCACTATACTCTTCCACTGTTCTCACCCACTATACTCTTCCACTGCTCCCCTCCACTATACTCTTCCACTGTTCTCACCCACTATACTCTTCCACTGCTCCCCTCCACTATACTCTTCCACTGTTCTCACCCACTATACTCTTCCACTGCTCCCCTCCACTATACTCTTCCACTGTTCTCACCCACTATACTCTTCCACTGCTCCCCTCCACTATACTCTTCCACTGCTCCCCTCCACTATACTCTTCCACTGCTCTCACCCACTATACTCTTCCACTGCTCCCCTCCACTATAGTCTTCCACTGCTCTCACCCACTATACTCTTCCACTGCTCCCCTCCACTATACTCTTCCACTGCTCCCCTCCACTATACGTCTTCCACTGCTCCCTCCCACTATACTCTTCCACTGCTCCCTCCCACTATACTCTTCCACTGCTCCCCTCCCACTATACTCTTCCACTGCTCCCCTCCACTATACTCTTCCACTGCTCTCACCCACTATACTCTTCCACTGCTCCCCTCCACTATACTCTTCCACTGCTCCCCTCCACTATACTCTTCCACTGCTCCCCTCCACTATACTCTTCCACTGCTCCCTCCCACTATACTCTTCCACTGCTCCCCTCCACTATACTCTTCCACT
>CM038711.1:46618270-46623270 GCA_021613375.1 Megaleporinus macrocephalus
TTAAGGGGTCTGAACTCACAAAATGAAACTTTCAGAGTAAACGGCAGCTGTCGTGCTCAAATAATACACAAAAAAATTAAAATCCCCCAAAATGGAGATGATTTTCTTTGGACAGCATTAATATGTTTAATTATGTTCTGAGTTTCCGACTTTGGGACACTTTTCCTTTAAAACATTGTAACTACTCACTGAATGGACATAGTCTATGTCCCGAACTTGGCCACTATCTTGATAACCGCCATATTCCCTTACAAAAAAGAAGTTTATTCAAGTTTATTACTTCTTTTAAACTAAAAGGAAGTGAGTATACTTTCAGTTTACTTTTTATATACTTCTCAGTGATATACTCAACACAGTTATACTTAAGTATGCTGGGGTTCTACTGACAAGTACAGAACAGTCTAAGTATATTTGGTCTTTACTTGTACTTAATCTTTTGATTGAGAGAGTAGAAGTAAGTATTCTTGCTCTGCACAAAAACACAATATTTATTTAAAATTTGATTTATAAAGATTTATAAAGATACTAATATGTTTATAATCTGAGTGTGTCTTGTTTATTTTACGTGTGTCCACTGGTTAGTAAGTAAACGTGGTTAAGTTCTATTTTAAGTAGAAAAAAACTCTTAAACCTAGTCATATACTTTAAAGTACAACAATAATATAATCAGTAAATTATAAGTATTAAGTTTAGTTCACTAAAGTACAAGCTAGTAAACTAACAGTAAACCATTAAGATTACTTTTAGTGTAGTTGCAGTACAAAAGATGTAAACTAGTTTATACTTGGTTTACTACTCTTACACTTAAAGTCTACTTAAAAGTATACTTTTAAAAACTAGAAAATGGACCAAAAAGTATAAAATAATACATATACAAGTGTACTACTAGTACAACATTAGTATAGTAACTACATAAGGTATACTTAATTAAATTAACTTTAAGTATACTTATTTTCTGTAAGGGTTGGATCAGGAGCTAATTTTTCCAATGGGAAGGTGGTCGTGTAGCAGATCAAAGAAGATCAGAACTGATCAGATATCAACTGTGGTTCAAACATTATCAACACAGAGAGTTACAACACCAACTGCACCTTCAGATCTGTGTTCAGCACCAGAGACAGCTCACGCAACATGATGTTCAATGAGGCTGTTGTTGCAACTTTGTGTTGATAAGGGCTGTGTCTCAAATCCTACTGAGCTCCCTACATAGGCAGCATGTTAGGACATAGTATGCGCTCCTGACATGTAGACTGTCCCAATTCTTACATACCTTAAACATGCTGCTACTGAGGAACCTTATTTAGACCTGATTTTAAGAAGCATCGAGCTCTTCCTCAGCCGTTAAAACAATCCCATGATGCACCGCAGGCTAATCTAGGAGCAGTGAAGTGGTTTTAAAATGTGATTATTTTGATTCTCTGGAGTTTTAATGTGTTTCTGGTCATATAATCACACAAAACAGTATTTAATTATCAACTCTGTAACGAGTCCTTCACCATTTACACTTTATACTCTTTTTACTTTTTAAGCCTCAGGCTATTGTTTTGGATACTGGCCGGTATCTTAGCAACCAGCTAAGGCAAATGCTCTCCGACTTTCTATAAACTTAGGTCGGGTTCTATAAACTCATTGTCTATCAGTCTGAAGAACTGATTCAGAACCCCAGATGCAGAACCCTAAACAGACTGATGGAGAACGTGTTTTATTTGTTTCTATATTTGAAAAAAGTTGTGACATTATGATATCAGGCTTGAAGAACCCAACAGAGGAACCCTGTATGACGCTATATAGAACCATATACACAAACACATTCTCCATCAGTCTGAAGAACCATCTCACCATGCAAAGAGGCCTATATAGAGATCATGGTTCCAAACGGAACATAGCTTATGGCTAATGAACTGCTGAACATTTTTTAAGAGTGCATGTAGAACCATGACCACTTAACAAAACGGTTCCTCTGGTTAATGGAAAATGTGTTGTATATGATTCTATTTAGCACCAAAAAAGGTTCCCCTGTTGGGCTCTACAAAGAGTTCTATAAAGCCACTTACTGTCCATCAGTCTGACAAACCATTTCAATTACAGAACCATAACCAGACCGATGGAGAATGTGTTGTATTTGGTTCTGTATTTGAAAAAAAGGTTCTGGTATTGTTATAATATCAGGCTTGAAGAACACTGTATGGTGTTATATAGAACCATAAACACAAACATGTTCTCCTTCAGTCTGAAGAAAGATTTACTGTGGTAACAGGTCTATATAGATAGCATTGTTCTAAATGGAACCATTGTCTTTGCTAAAGAACTTTTGAAGAACCTTTTTTAAGAGTGCAGAACTGTTTTTCGGGTAATGAAAAATGTAGGTGTTGCATATGGTTCTATGTAGCACCAAAAAGGGTTCCTCTGTTGGGTTCTTCAGGCCTGATATCATGACAATATCAGAACTCTTAAAAAAAAAATAGAACCGAATACAACACACATACACACACATCTCTTCTATAGCACTACAGAACTCTTTTTACAAAAAGTTCTATAAAGAAACTCATTCTCCATCAATCTGAGGAACCATTTTAAGTACAGAACCTTAAACAGACTGATGGAAAATGTGTTGTATTTGGTTCTAAAAAAGTTGTGGTATTGATATAATATTAGGCTTAAAGAACCAAACAGAAGAACCCTGTATTGTGCTATATAGAACCATATACACAAACACATTCTCCATCAGTCTGAAGAACCATCTCACCGTGTAAACAGGTCTATATAGATATCATAGTTCCAAATAGAACCACTGTCTTTGCTAAAGAACTTTGGAAAAACCTTTTTTTAGAAGTGTATTGAAATGCCTGAACACTTAGAAGAAGGGTTCTTCGGTTTAATGGAAAATGTTATATAAGGTTCTATGTAGCACCAAAAAGTGTTCCTCTGTTGGGTTCTATTAAGAAACTCATTCTCCATCAGTCTGAGAAATTTCAAGTACAGAACCATAACCAGACTAACCGGAGGTGTTGTATTTGGTTCATATTTGAAAAAAGGTTCTGGTATTGTTATAATATTAGTCTTAAAGAACCCTGTGTGTTGCTATATAGAACCATAAACACAAATACATTCTACTTCAGTCTGAAGAACAATTTCACGGTGCAAATAGGTCTATATAGATGACACTGTTCTAAATGGAACCATTGTCTTTGCTAAAGAACTTTTGAAGAACCTTTTTTTTTTAAAAGTGTATAGAAAAAATGAACACTTAGCAAAAGAGTTCTTCGGTTTAATGGAAAATTGTATAAGGTTCTATGTAACACCAAAAAGGGTTCCTCTGTTGGGTTCTATAAAGAAATTCATTCTCCATCAGTCTGAAAAATTTCAAGTACAGAACCATAACCAGACTGACGGAGAATGTGTTGTATTTGGTTCTACATCTGAAAAAAGGTTCTGGTATAGTTATAATATCAGGCTTGAAGAAGCCTATATGGTGCTATATAGAACCATAAACACAAACATGTTCTCCTTCAGTCTGAAGAACAATCTCACTGTTCTAACAGGTCTATATAGATGAAATTGTTCTAATTGGAACCATTGTCTTTGCTAAAGAACTTTGGAAGAACCTTTTTTAAGAGTGTTTAGAAAAGCATGAACACTTAGCAAAGGGGTTCTTCGGTTTAATGGAAAATGTGTTGTATATGGTTCTATGTAGAACCAAAAAGGGTTCCTCTGTTGGGTTCTATAGAGAAACTCATTTGCCATCAGTCTGAGGAAGAATTGCAAGTACAGATGTATTTGGTTCTATATTTGAAAAAAGGTTCTTATATTGTTATAATATCAGAATTGAAGAACCAAAGAGAGGAACCCTGTATGGTGCAATAAGGAACCTTAAACACAAACACATTCTCCATCAGTCTAAAGAACCATCTCACTGTGCTAACAGTTCTATATAGATATCATTGTTCTAAATGGAACCACTTTTGAAGAACTTTTTGAAGAGTGTTTAGAAAAGTATGAACACTTAGAAGAAGGGTTCTTCAGATTAGTGGAAAACGTTGTATAAGGTTCTATGTAGCACCAAAAAGGGTTCTGCTATTGATACAAGCTTAAGATTATAACACAGATAGAAGAACCGTATATATAGTCTCAGTTACACAGAAATAGAAACAGAAACATGTTAAACAACTTACTGAAGTATTTAAGAAAGAATTTGTCCCACTAAAAGTACCTGCTCTGTGGTGGTCCTGTGGGGGTCCTGACCATTGAAGAACAGAGTAATAAAGTACCAGAGAATCAGATGAACTACAGTCTGTAAGTGTAGAACTACAAAGTGCTCCTACATGGTCAGTGGAGCTGATGAAGTGCTCACTGAGGAGATCCACCGCTTATTCCACCTGCGGTCTCCGAGGACTGAAATACAGAAACAGTCATATTAATTTTCCACTGCAGTCTCCAGCGTTTCCCCCAGAGCGAAGCCCTACACGCCGACTCTGCCCTGCACAGCTTCACTCCCCGGACCATAATCCCTCACAAATAACCCCCACCCTCCACTGAGATCAGCCGCACCGTACACTTACCCTGCAGACCCACAGTCCCCCCAGAATCATCAGCACCTCCGCTACAAACGTGAGGAGCATTAGACTCTAGGATCACTCCTCCATTCTCACTGAGAGTAAATACCCTCCACACGTATACACTGATCTACTGCACTGGGTTATATAACACCACCGGACTTACACACACACACACACACACACACACACACACGAGTAGATACAACACACACACACACACACATACACACAACACACAACACACAACACACACACACACCACACAATCAGACAGACAGACACGTATACACTGATCTACTGCACTGGGTTATATAACACCACCGGACTTACACACACACACACACACACACACACGAGTAGATACAACACACACACACACACACACATACACACACACACAACACACAACACACACACACACCACACAATCAGACAGACAGACAC